>CAWUER010000367.1:10000-305000 GCA_963921195.1 Pegoplata infirma | reverse complement strand
AAATACGTTGATACGCCCGCGACTAATTTGATACATTTTTAAATTGAACAAATTTTAATTCATTTTTTATTAAAATTTTTTTCTTGCATTAATTTTTTCCCCATTTTCTACTAATTGAAATATGGTTATTCATGGAGAAACTCTTTTTCTTAAAAGAGTTTTATTTATGTTGATGAATGGTCTAATGAATACCATGTATGATCTGATAACTTTCCACTTATTCCCTAGGAATAATTTTTGTCTTAAGTTATATTTTCATTTTTCTCATAGTTTTTGAGATAAGCTTAAAATGTAATTTTTATGACGTTTAGCTCTATTTTTCCAAAAACGGCTCTTGCGAAGATATAGTAGTGGGGCACCCCAGATTCATAATCAACAAAGAACTTAACGTTCGCAACTTGAGGTTAAAGTTGGTTCGGCCGAGGGGTGTTTTGTTTAATAAATTTGTTTTTTACCGGAACAAATGTCAAATCTCATTTTTATTTTTAAAATACATTCATGAATTTTCAGTACCTGTTTCGTTACTATTTTTTTGTTGTTTTAAATAAAAAAAGTACCTTGAGGGTCAAAACAGTACAATTTAAAATAATTTTTGATACCAAATCGAAATTGCCATATTTCATCCCTGATTTGTTCATATAAATAAATTAACCAACTTTGCATTCAATTTATATGTAGGGTGCAAGGAGAACAACAAACTTTGATCACAGCTTTAATTGCTTAAGGTCCCTAGGTTTTAGAATGCCTAATTTTGTTTTACAACTCCTAACCGTTTAGAAGATATAGTCAAAAAACTTTGATGCGCGCGTTTTCCATACAAACCGTCCACTGTGGGTCGGCAGAAAAAGGCATATGAATGTGTTGGTGTATTAATATAAATAAGCTTGTATTTGTGTATTTTTTAAACAAAGCGACATCAACCTGCTTGGAAGAAAGTTAGCTTGCTACTGAATGAAGTTATTGTATATTTTATGCTCTGAGCTGTGAGTTTTGTTGACATTCGTGTTGAATATATGTGGATAGCCGAATGTGTTCGGGATCCATGTGCAATGGATGCAATGGATGTTCTCAAGGCATTTAAGTCATTAACTCGTAGAATATGACCGCCGAAGACCCTCCGAGTTATAGTTTTCTAGTTATTTCATGAACAAATTTCTCAAGACCCCATTCCCATATCTCGAAAACTAAGCAAGATAGAGCGATTCTGACCAAAGTTTTGGATCAAAATCAATAGTGACCCTACAATAGTGTACGCACATACTTATGTGCGGATCCCATATATTGGGGCCCGTAGGGTCCTCACATTGGGACTCCATAGTGTCCACAGAATCCGTAAGTTTAAGGAAATTTTTACTTATTCTAAAAAAATATTTTTCCTTTGGATAAAAAGAATTAAACTTATATTAAGTACAATTTTACTTAATTTTTTGATATATTTAAGTAAATGGAAGTAACTTATGACGGTAGATTCCACTACAAAAGACAGTTGAAACTACTACATTTGTAGTTGTTTAAGCGTCCACTACATTTTACGGTAAAATCAACCAAAAATTGTTGTTGTTTTTAACTATTGATTAACAACAAAAAAAACTGTAAAAACAAATTCAAATTACAGTTGTTTTTACTGTAAGCCAAATTGTCTGAATTTTTTTTATTAACAATAAAAAATTCTAAACGCCAAAAACGATTAAAATTATCTGGAAAAAATTCCTGGACATCCGTTTTTCTAAAAATTTCTAGAAAATTATAAGTTTTTTTTATATACTAAAAACAACTACATAAAACAACTCTTACTACATTGTAGTAATTTTTTGTATTTGTTTTAAAACGACTACAAAAAACAGTTGTTTGAGATTTTTAATACAAAAACAACTGAAATTGTAGTTGAAAACAACAACTACTACTTACTACACAAATGACCGTCATGTAGTATCTGCAATAATTTTCTAAGTGTATACTTGGATTAACAACTAAAATCTTTGGAGCCCTTGCTTCCCCTTCTTTTCTTAAATATAGTTTAACATGATTTAAAATTGGTAAAAAAAATTTTCAGTGTATAGGGTCAATATTAAAAATCGTTTTTTTTTTTTTCTGTGTATTTTTTTAATTTTTTCCATATTTTTTGTACTTTTGTTTAACAAACGAATAATTTTTATACAATAAAAAGTTAAAATTACAGCACTTGGATCCAAGGGATTAGAAAATGTCGGCTTTTTCCGGCCCGCCCCCTTTTGAGGGCGTATGTTCTAAAAATATATATAATGAAAAAAATGTTCTTATTTATTTATCATTATAAAAATTTGTATCAACATACATCGCGATGTAGAAAGGCGTTTCAACGTGGCCCACCGAGCCCACACCCACCCAAAAATAAAACATTCATTCCAAATTTGAACCGATTATTATGAAAGTGAGGTAAGTCCACATGGTTTCAAAACGAGATATTGAAGGGTTTGCGTTTTTAAGTCTTTAAAAATCTGGGTACTTTATATTGATTAAATTTTAATCTAGGTGTTATCTCAGGTACCTAAATTTACTTATTGAGTATTATTTTGTTAAGATTTAATTAAACCCGCCATTTCTCACTATATAAAAGGGACTTATTTTTTAAATTAACTTTTTATAGCTTTTAAAAATTAAATTTTTATAGCTGATAAGGTATATCGGTAGTGTTTTAGCACTTAAATCGCCCTATAGTTTGATCATAAACTAAATTTGTTACAGAACTTTGAGATGAGCTAAAAAAATTTTACTAGTAAACGATTTATCAAAAATGTTAATTTTGAAAGTGAGGCCAGTCCACACAAAATTTTTTTGTAGTGTTAAAAATAAACTAATAATCGCTGATAGAGTAAAACATTGATGATTTTTATTCTTTAATAACTCCATAATTTAATCCTTAACTAACTTTAATACAAAATTCTGAGATGTTCTGAACAAAATTTTACTAGTAAACGATTTATGAAAAATGTTAATTTTGAAAGTGGTGTTAGTCCACATTTTTTTTTGTAGTGTTAAAAATAACCTTATAATCGCTGATAGAGTAAAACATTGATTATTTTTATTCTTAAATAACTCCATAATTTAATCCTAAACTAAATTTGTTACAGAATTCTGAGATGCGCTAAACAAAATTTTACTAGTTAACGATTTATCAAAAACATTAATTTTGAAAGTGGTGTTAGTCCACATTTTTTTTGTAATGCATAAAATAACCTTTATGTCTCTGATAAAGAATATCCGTATCGTTCTTAACTCTAAAATAGCCTTATTGCTTAGTCCTAAACTAATTTTGTTACAGAATTGTAAGATGAGCTAAACAAAATTTTACTAGTAAACGATTTATCAAAAATGTTAATTTTGAAAGTGAGGCTAGTCCACACAAAATTTTTTTGTAGTATTAAAAATAACCTAATTATCGCTGATAGAGTAAAACATTGATGATTTTTATTCTTAAATAACTCCATAATTTAATCCTAAACTAAATTTGTTACAGAATTCTGAGATGCGCTAAACAAAATTTTACTAGTTAACGATTTATCAAAAACATTAATTTTGAAAGTGGTGTTAGTCCACATTTTTTTTGTAATGCATAAAATAACCTTTTTATCTCTGATAAAGAATATCCGTAGCGTTTTTAACTCTAAAATAGCCCTATTGCTTAATCCTAAACAAATTTTGTTACAAAATTGTATGATGAGCTAAACAAAATTTTACTAGTAAACGATTTATCAAAAATGTTAATTTTGAAAGTGAGGCTAGTCCACACAAAATTTTTTTGTAGTGTTAAAAATAACCTAATTATCGCTGATAGAGTATAACATTGATGATTTTTTTTCATAATTAGCTCCATAATTTAATCCAAAACAAAATTTGTTACAGAATTCTGAGATGAGCTAAACAAAATTTTACTAGTTAACGATTTATCAAAAACATTAATTTTGAAAGTGGTGTTAGTCCACATTTTTTTTGTAATGCATAAAATAACCTTTATGTCTCTGATAAAGAATATCCGTATCGTTCTTAACTCTAAAATAGCCTTATTGCTTAGTCCTAAACTAATTTTGTTACAGAATTGTAAGATGAGCTAAACAAAATTTTACTAGTAAACGATTTATCAAAAATGTTAATTTTGAAAGTGAGGCTAGTCCACACAAAATTTTTTTTGTAGTGTTAAAAATAGCCTAATAATCGCTGATAGAGTAAAACATTTATGATTTTTATTCTTAAATAACTCCATAATTTAATCCTAAACTAAATTTGTTACATAATTCTGAGATGCGCTAAACAAAATTTACTAGTTAACGATTTATCAAAAACATTAATTTTGAAAGTGGTGTTAGTCCACATTATTTTTGTAATGCATAAAATAACCTTTTTATCTCTGATAAAGAATTTCCGTAGCATTTTTAGCTCTAAAATAGCCCTATTGCTTAATCCTAAACAAATTTTATTACAAAATTGTAAGATGAGCTAAAAAAAATTTACTAGTAAACGATTTATCAAAAATGTTAATTTTGAAAGTGATGCTAGTCCACAATTTTTTGTAGTGTACGAAAGTTAGTTAAGCATTAAATTATGGAGTTATTTAAGAATAAAAATCATCAATGTTTAACTCTATCAGCGATTATAAGGTTATTTTTAACACTACAAAAAAAATGTGGACTAACACCACTTTCAAAATTAACATTTTTCATAAATCGTTTACTAGTAAAATTTTGTTCAGAACATCTCAGAATTTTGTATTAAAGTTAGTTAAGGATTAAATTATGGAGTTATTAAAGAATAAAAATCATCAATGTTTTACTCTTTCAGCGATTATTAGGTTATTTTTAACACTACAAAAATATTTTGTGTGGACTAGCCTCACTTTCAAAATTAACATTTTTGATAAATCGTTTACTAGTAAAATTTTTTTTAGCTCATCTTACAATTCTGTAACAAAATTAGTTTAGGACTAAGCAATAGGGCTATTTTAGAGTTAAGAACGCTACGGATATTCTTTGTCAGAGATATAAAGGTTATTTTATACCTTACAAAAAAATGTGGACTAACACCACTTTCAAAATTAATGTTTTTGATAAATCGTTAACTAGTAAAATTTTGTTTAGCTCATCTCTGAATTCTGTAACAAAGTTAGTTTAGGATTAAATTATGGAGTTATTTAAGAATAAAAATCATCAATGTTTTACTCTATCAGCGATTATAAGGTTATTTTTAACACTACAAAAAAAATGTGGACTAACACCACTTTCAAAATTAACATTTTTCATAAATCGTTTACTAGTAAAATTTTGTTCAGAACATCTCAGAATTTTGTATTAAAGTTAGTTAAGGATTAAATTATGGAGTTATTAAAAAATAAAAATCATCAATGTTTTACTCTTTCAGCAATTATTAGGTTATTTTTAACACTTCAAAAATATTTTGTGTGGACTAGCCTCACTTTCAAAATTAACATTTTTGATAAATCGTTTACTAGTCAAATTTTTTGTAGCTCATCTTACAATTCTGTAACAAAATTAGTTTAGGACTAAGCAATAGGGCTATTTTAGAGTTAAAAACGCTACGGATATTCTTTATCAGAGATATAAAGGTTATTTTATGCATTACAAAAAAAATGTGGACTAACACCACTTTCAAAATTAATCTTTTTGATAAATCGTTAACTAGTAAAATTTTGTTTAGCTCATCTCTGAATTCTGTCACAAAGTTAGTTTAGGATTAAATTATGGAGTTATTAAGAATAAAAATCATCAATGTTTTACTCTATCAGCGATTATAAGGTTATTTTTAACACTACAAAAAAAATGTGGACTAACACCACTTTCAAAATTAACATTTTTCATAAATCGTTTACTAGTAAAATTTTGTTCAGATTTTCACACAATTCTGTAACAAAATTATTTTATGATTATGAAATAGGGCTAGTTAAGTTATAAAAACACTACGAATATTCTTAATCAGCGATAAAAAGGTAATTTTATGCATTACAAAAAAATTGTGGACTAACCCCACTTTCAAAATAAATGTTTTTGATAAATCGTTAACTAGTAAAATTTTGTTCAGCTCATCTCAGAATTCTGAAGAAAATTAGTTAAGGATTTAACTATAGAGTTATTTAATAGTAAAAAACACCAATGTTTTATTCAATCAGCAATTATTTGGTTATTTTTAACGCTACAAAAAAATTGTGGACTAACCTCACTTTCAAAATTAACGTTTTTGAGAAATCGTTAACTAGCAAAATTTCTCTCATAAAATTCCCAGACGTTTTTAAAGTTTTCTTTGAACTTTTTTTTTTAATCGAAAGATACCATTAAACTGTATCCAAACCTATCGTTAACTAAGTTTTTTTGAAAATGTGACTTACCCCACTATCATAATAAATGGTTCATTTTATTTATTTTACATTTTGCAGGGTATAAAAGATTAGGCACAGCCAAATTTACCACTTTCTTTGGCAAACTGAATCCAAATCTGGCATTTAAAGTTAAAGTTGTGTAACATCCCGAGTAAAAAAAAATTGTATGGTAAAACATGTTATCTTATACAATTATATATAATTTATTGGATCTGATTTTGCTAAATTTCATCCGAAAATTGGCCGCGCCAAAGTTATCTCATAATATATGAAGTTACAGTTTAATATTTGATTGTATGTGATTTCATCCGGAAATTGGCCGCGCCAAAGTTATCCCAAATTATCTATTATCATGATTTTGTATTAAATATGATATGATATGATGTAATTTCATCCGGAAATTGGCCGCGCCAAAGTTATCTTAAAATATCCAATATCATGATTTTATATTAAATTGGATATTATATAATGTAATTTCATCCGAAATTTGGCCGCGCCAAACTTATCTTATAATATCTGATATCTTGATTTTATAAAAAAATTATTGGATACATTTTTATCCAAAAAATGTTTCTATTTTTAGATTTATTTTTAGATATAATAATGTCAAACTGAAAATAAATAAAAAAAAAAAAACTTCGAACGGACGGAGATTAGAACCACAAGTCTTCCGTTTTGTAATCGCAATCTCTACCCTCTAGACCAGCGGACGTTGTTAGCAAATAACAACTTTAAAAGACTTAGTTTTAAATAAATTGATCGTATCTAATTATATCAAATTGGTCTAACATATAGTAATATATGATTACATCCAATTAAATATGTTATTCACTTGTTAACAATTTTCAAAAAGACTTATGGTGTTTTCTTTTCTGGCAAATAATGTGCCTTTTTTTTGCATTTCGCCCCAAAAATTATGGTTTTGTGTTCTTTTCTAAAAAATGCCAACCATTTTAAAGAATATCGTGTTCTTTTCTAAAAATGTCTGCCCTATAAAGTGCAAAAAAGTTGCACTTTTTACCCCGTAAAAAATCACGTGGTTGAAATTGCCTTATACAACAGCTGACTTTTTCTGTGTTGTTTTCTAAAAACAGCTGTTAAAAAATACAGGGCAGAGTATTTTTGTATGTTGTGTTCTATTCCAGTCAAATAAAATGCAATTTTTTGAAGGTGTGAGTTAAACATTTTAAAAATGTATACCCTTAAAAGGCAAACATTTTTTTTCAGAAAAGAAATCACCATTAGAAAATTTTTGATAAAATTGGCAAAAAAAAAAATTGGAATGACGTACAGCGCTATTAGGGGCTTCCATGGTAAGCTTAAACAATAATTTTAATGTAGCGGCACAGACTAATACAGACTCGACATAAGTGACAGGTGTCAAAAAAGTATTCTTTAACCATATGGTTAATATTTTCAAATTATTCTACGAATTAGGTTAGAAAGAGAAAACTGATATAACGCGCCATAAGAAAAATGGATGCCAGATCAGTTTTTGTTGTTTCACTCACTCCTAAGTCGTAGAAAGTGTTGCCATGTTAGCGTAAAACGGACTAAAAACCGCTGTGTTTTCTCCTAAAATCGCTTAGTTTTTCCCCATTTTTTCTTATAAAACTCTACTGTCGAGTCTGTATTTAGTCTGTGGTAGCGGTATGCCTTATTTCCAAGTCATAGGCTTCCAAAGTGAAATAAGACTTTGGCTTATAAATTTGAAATTTTTCATGGAATCAGGAAATCAGAATTAGATTTAAGATCGGGTTCCAAAAATCATTGATAATTTGATAATTTAAACCAAATATAGCTATTATTAACTATATTAATGCAATATAAATGTTTAAAAATGATTGCAAAAATTCAAAAAGTAAAATTTTTTAAGTTCTAAAAATAGAAATGCAATAAAAAAGTGTTTTCTATTTAAAAAAAATAAAAAAATATATATTTTTTTCCTGGAATCGAACTCGGGTTCCCAAAAATGATAGATAATTTTATAAAAAATTAAATATAGTTATATATAACTATATAAAAGCAATATAATTTTTTAAAAATGATTGCAAAAATTCAAAAAAAGAAAAATTTTTAGTTCTAAAAAAAATAAATGCAATAAGAACGTGTTTTTTATTTAAAAAAAATAAAAAAAAAAAATATTTTTATTCTGGAATCGAACTCGGGTTCCCAAAAATTATAGATAATTTTATAATAAATCAAATATAGTTATATATAACTGTATAAAAGAAAAATATTTTTTTAAAAATGATTGCAAAAATTCCAAAAATGAAAATTTTTTAGTTCTAAAAAAATTATATGCAATAAAAAAGTGTTTTCTATTTATAAAAAATTAAAAAAAAACTTTTTTTTTCTCGACTGGGCCGGGAATCGAACTCGGGTTCCCAAAAATCATACCCGAGTAAAAATTTTTATACGATGCAATATATAATGGTATGTAACCCAATATATATTTATACGCAATTTGATCCGAATAATGGTGGATGTTTTTGCATTAAAAAAGATCGACTTCTATAAAATATGATTTGATTTCATCCGAGTTTTGACCAGACATTGCCATATATTGGTGGATCTAATTAGATCTAATTGCATAAAAACATATAAAATCCTGGTGTTTTTTGGTTTGGGTTGAAATACACCACAGGTCAACGATACATTCACCAAACATATAATTTTCTAAAACAAAAAAATGTTTGGGTACGCTTCGAACCAGATAGGTGATATACATAACCCTAATAAGGAAATGTTTAGGAACATTTTAAAAAGTTTCTTATACTTTGCCTAAAAAACTTAGAAAATTTTTGGTTAATTGGAAACATATAAAGTTTTATATGGAACAGAATAAGCTATATATAATTTTATGTTAAATTATACAGAAAACCAAATTTTGTATTGACCCTCATATAATTTTATATAATTATATCTACCTGACACCTTTTAATCCGAATCATGATTAAATTATATATAACTACATATGACTGCATATAAAAAATTTAGAGAATATCTCACGCGATGTATAATCATATATGATTTATTATGTTTGCATCAGGTTAGATATTGTTATATATGTTTATTTTTACTCGGGTATGTAATCTTATATGATCCAATAAAAAGTTTTGTATAACCATATATGTTGACACACAAAAATAAATTTTGAAATACTGGCATATATAATTATATATGGCTAGTTGTTTGGTCAAAAAAATATTTTTTATATATATGATTATATCAAAATATATATTCCATTACATATGCGACCATTTATAAATATATATTGAGTTTAGACGAAATTTGCGTATATATAGTACCATACAAACACAGATATGTTATCGTTTAAGACACATATAATTATATCTATTATTTTTGTTGGAAATTTTTTTAGTATGGAACCATATATAGTTTTAAATGGTATTATATTAGTCATATATAATTATACATAAATTGATACTGGATTTTTTGTTTAGTGAAGTCCTATACATAATTAGATATAAAGTCACGTATAATAATGTATGAAATCGGATTAAGTTTTATGTGCAACGTATGATTACATCTATCATTTATATTAATATATTATGAACAATATAATTAGATATGATTTTATATGACATCATTTAAAAAAATTGGAAAATTTCAAAGTGAGATATAATTTTATACTTTGACTCATATAGTTTTATATGGTTTTATGAAAACATATAAAATAATATACATTTATATAAATTCCTTTTTACTCGGGATACCACATTTCAGTATGCTCCAATTAAGTTTTATTTCCTGAACGATGTTCTACCAAACCGTGAATGTTTCACTTGATTGACTATTTTTTATGTACTTCGCCTTAAATTTTAACAATATATTTTTTTTTTAATTTTTATGTTACATTTCCATAAAAATATCAACTAACTTCATTTCAATTTTTATGTTTAAATTGAAAACAATAAAAAGTTTCAAGTATTTAATCGAAAATGTTCAACGACCACAACTGTATACATTTTTTATTGATATGACTTGGCCATCATTTACCAATTCGTTTATTTTTTAAACCCTCAAACACCCTCTTGCCAAAAAAAAAAAAAAAAAATAGTCGACCATATAAAAAACCCCTTGAACTTTAACACAATGGAACATATGGAATGTTTTATATAAAATTTACTTTTTTTTTATTCAACAAAAAAAAAAATAAACCATCAACAACATCTTGTAGTCGTAACGAAAAATAATAAAAATCTTCTTCAATTATTGAACACTGAATTCCGGAGGAAGTTGTAAAATCAAATGTCTTCCTTAATGTGTGAAATTGAACTCGGAAATTATTTTGCACATTGTTATGGGCCCACAGACATGCATACATTTTCTTCCCCTGCTCCATCTTCTTCAGCAATATCAATATCTCAGTTTGCTTTGCCACCAAAATAAGTTGTAAGACACACTCCTTCTAAAGTGTTAGTATGTTTCAGTAACTGTAATATTTAACGATGAGGTTCTCAATAATGAATTAAGTAGAAAGTTTTGTATGGAATAGAATGTATTGATGTTGAATTGTTTTTTTTTTGTGTTGCATGTAAAATGCAAAGCACAAATTGTTAACGTCTCATTTAACTGAATAAAAGTGTAAAGAAGCATGATAACAGGTGTACTAAACTATTCGCAAAAAAATTATATATTGGACTGATTGAACTGGTTTAGGTTTAGGGATCGCAATTTCCCGCACTTTTTCATTTCCCGGGAAAGCGGGAAAAATTTTTGAACTTCCCGGGATTCCCGGGATCCCGCACAAAAAACCATTGATATTTTTTTTTTTAGTTTTTAACAATTTTTTTTTTTTTTAATTTGTACGTCTAAGAAGGCCTGATACATTTAAAAGCAAATAAAATAAGAACTAAGTCTTATAAACCAAAAATAATAAATTAAGTTTAAAACTCTATTTAAAAAAAAATAATTGAACAATGTCCTGTTATATTTTTTTTAAGAAATTTTTGTTTAATAGAATGTGCTGTTTTCATCATAGACATTTCACCAACAATAAGAGAAAAATATTTTTTTTTGCATAATATTGCAAATTTTTACGAAAATGCATATTTTTTTCATATTTTGTCATAAATAAGAAAATTGAAAAAACTTTACGAATTTAAATTAAAAAACATTGAAAATAAGTAAAAGTCACAAAAAAATTCATAGTATTTATGAACTAATTCATAACATTTTCATAATATTTATTATGTGGAATTGAAAAAATATTATAATTTTTTTTTTGAATAAAAAATCAAAAATTTTATGAAAGGTTTATACATTTTTAAAAATTTGTTCATAAATGCTACGAATGTGGTTCATTGGCAATTTGTTCTTATCTGTGTTCAAATAAAAAAATATTTTTGTGATTATAAAAACAATTTTTTTAACTGAAAATAAAAAATAAAGTTCATATGGACATTTCCATTTAACTTTTCATTTCTTTGAAATTTTGGTTTTTTGGCAAAAACTTTTTTTATTTGCATTAAAATATCTATCTACTGATAGAAATGCATAAAGGACTTCTAATGCAATTAGCTTGCAAACACATAAGGCCAAAAATCTTAATTTGCGGTAGTTAGCGACAACCAAACTTCCGAAATGTGTAAAAGTCGATTGAAATTTCATAAAAATTATGTACTCTTTGGCCAATTGTACTTGCGCCGTCCAACGTATTCTTCGAAGATTTAGAATATATGGTCCCTATACATGTTCAAAAAAGATGTATTTATGAATTTGATGTGCCATCAATAATAAAAAAGTTATTTGGTGGTAACGGTTTGAAATTAAAATTTCTTCATTTTCAATTTTTCGTCGTTTTTTTATCAGCAAATTTGCGCCGCTTCATGCTTTTCAAAAGCTAATACGAAGAATGATAGCTGTCGTAATTGGCTACAGTCTAAAACCAGTCTCATGAATGTGCCCTCAATAGGAGCAGAGTACTAGCTAGACAAAGGTTGAGAGACAAAACGTGAAAGTCATCAAAAATCCACTTTTTTGCGAGGCACATTCGCAATATTACTTAAAAGTGGCCAGCACATCGCGTGATCCAAATATTTTTTGATTTTTTATAATAAAATCGATATAGCGTGTTAAAATTTTGATTAGCAAAAATTTTGCAAAAATCTGACATTTCACGATTTTAAACTTTTGCTTGTATTTTCACGTAAAAAGAATTTAGATTTAAAATATACCCGTCAGACAATTGCTTGTAACGCGTATTATGGATCGTATGCAAAAATTGGGACTTAATGTAACTGTACGCTGAAAACGCGCCAATTTTGTCTCCAGATAAACCGCCAGGGCACACCCAAACCGCTAATAGAAATTAATTTCTATAAATGGCAATTGCTAGTACTTATGAAGCTTTATTCCAAAACTGAACGGCATTCAAAAATTTTGAAGATTGTGGATTTAATGCATCTCTCAAAATTTCATTATTCAGAAACTGCATCACTATTAAAAATTCACAATTTAGCATAATGCACAAGTTTCTTTACTAATTTGGTGGTGCTAAACACGAATATGGTCTTTAATTTGGTCCATCATCTTTAGATTTCGCGTAAATTGCATAACAAGCTTCAAAATAACAACTTTTAAAAACTAACTTTTAACGGGAAAATATCTTTATAAATCCACGTTAATGGATAAAATGTAACCAATTTGTGTTGGGGATAGTATGAAACATTAATTCACGTTAATTTTGTTAAATTCTAATAATAATTGTAATTTTCAGACTTTTGGTTTTCAAATAAAATCTTTAAACCACCAGAACTTTCGCGCCGTCAGCTGAAAGTTCTTCACGCGAACGGATTTTAACTAACTAAATGCATGTTTATACGCGTACTAAACGATTTTGATGTGCCTTCAAAAAAAATTTTAATATTTTTTAAACCTTAAAATCAAAAGTTAAATGGAAATGTTCATGGACATTTCCATTTAACTTTTCATTTGTTTGAAATTTTGGTTTTTTGGCAAAAACTTTTTTTATTTGCATTGAAATGGCTATCTACTGATAGAAATGCATAAAGGACTTCTAATGCAATTAGCTTACAAGCTTTTAAGGCAAAAAATCTTAGTTTGCGGTAGTTAGCGACAATCAAACTTCAGAAATGTGGAAAAGTCGATTGAAATTTCATAAAAATTATGTACTCTTTGGCCTATTGTACTTGCGCCGTCCAACGTATTCTTCGAAGATTTAAAATATATGGTCCCTACACTTGTTCAAAAAAGATATATTTATGAATTTGATGTGCCATCAATATTAAAAAAGTTATTTAGTGGTAACGGTTTGAAATTAAAATTTCTTCATTTTCAATTTTTCGTCGTTTTTTGATCAGGAAATTTGCGCCGCTTCATACTTTTTAAAATCTGATACGCAAAATGATAGCTGTCGTAATTCCCTACAATTTAAAACCGGTCCCATGAATGTGCCCTCAATGGGAGTGGAGTACTAGCTAGACAAAGGTTGAGAGACAAAACGTGAAAGTCATCAAAAATCCACTTTTTTGCGAGGCAAATTCGCAATATTATTTAAAAGTGCCCAGCACTTCGCGTGATCCAAATATTTTTTGAGTTTTTATAATAAAATCGATATAGCGTGTTAAAATTTTGATTAGCAAAAATTTTGCAAAAATCTGACATTTCACGATTTTAAAGTTTTGCTTGTATTTTCACGTGAAAAGAATTTAGATTTAAAATATACTTGTCAGACGATTGCTTGTTATGCGTATTATGGATCGTGTGCAAAAATTGGGACTTAATGTAACTGTACGCTGAAGACGCGCCAATTTTGTCTCCAGATAAACCGCGAGGGCACACCCAAACCGCTAATAGAAATTAACTTCTATAAATGGTAATTGATAGTACTTATGAAGCTTTATCCCAAAACTGAGCAGCATTCATAAATTTTGAAGATTGAGGATTTTATGCATCTCTCAAAATTTCATTAATCAGAAATTTCATCTCTTTAAAAAATTTACAATTTTGCATAATACACAAGCTTTTTAACTAATTTGAAGGTGCTAAACCTGAATATGGCCTTTAATTTGGTCCATCATCTTTAATTTTCACGTAAATCGCTGAAAACGTCCCAATTTTGTCTCCAGATAAACCGCCAGGGCACACCCAAACCGCTAATAGAAATTATCTTCTATAAATGGTAATTGATAGTACTTACGAAGCTTTATCCCAAAACTGAGCGGCATTCATAAATGTTGAAGATTGTGGATTTTATGCATCTCTCAAAATTTCATTAATCAGAAATTTCATCTCTTTAAAAAATTTACAATTTTGCATAATGCACAAGCTTTTTAACTAATTTTAAGGTGCTAAACCTGAATATGGCCTTTAATTTGGTCCATCATCTTTAGTTTTCTCGTAAATCGCTGAAAACGCGCCAATTTTGTCTCTACATAAACCGCCAGGGCACACCCAAACCGCTAATAGAAATTAACTTATATAAATGGCAAGTGCTAGTGCCTATGAAGCTTAATCACAAAACTGAGCGGCATTCATAAATTTTGAAGATTTGGGATTTTATGTTCTTTAAAAAATCAACACTTTGTTTTATTGTGAAATATAATATTGAGAAACATTAATTTTTAAACTACTGTAATTTTTGCACTATTGGAGATAATTTCATAAAGTTTTCTTAACTACATAGCAAATTCTTTACAGAATTCAGAAAATAATTTCCTAAAATGTTTAAACTACATAGAACTTAAATTTACGCAAAATAGTGGAAATGAAGATATTAAAATATACTTTAACCGCTAATATTTTGATATATATCCACCAAAATATATATAATTAAATAAATTTTAATAAGGGTTAGTATGCAACATTTATAAACGTTAAGATTGTTAAATTCTGATAAAAATTGAAATTTTGAGATTTTTTTTAAAATTGTAATTTCAAACCGCCATAACTTTTGCGCCGTTAGGTGAAAGTTCTTCACGCGAACGGATTTGAACTCACTAAATGTATGTTAATACGTGTACAAAACGATTTTGATGTGCCTTCCAAAAAAAAAATTATTTTTTTTAAATCCAAAAATCAAAAGTTAAATGGAAATGTTCATATATTTTCTACAAAAAAATTAAGAGTGCGAGATTTTTTCTATAGTTTTTCTTTAGCAAAATTCTCAGAATCTGAGATAATTTTTCTACAGAAAATTCCCAGAATCTGAGATATTTTTCTATAGTAAAATTGTAGAAATTCTCAGAATCTGATACATTTTTTTTATAGATAAATTGTAAGATTCTGAGATAGTTTTTTATAAGGAAAATTCTGAGTATGTATCTTAAATTTTTTTTATATAAAAAATTTTCGGAATCTGATAAATTTTTTTTATAAGAAAAATTTTAAGTGTCTTAAATATTTTTTATACATACATATAAAAAATTTTCAGAATCTGATAATTTTTTTTTCTTTATTTTTTCCAAAAAAATTTTTTTATGGAAAATTCTAAGAATCATATACATACATATATTTTTTCTATAAAAAAAAACTAAGAATGTGAGATTTTTTCTATAGTTTTTCTATAGCAAAATTCTCAGAATCTGAAAAATTTTTTCTACAGAAAATTCTCAGCATCAGAGATATTTTTACTATAGAAAAATTTTAAGAATTTGACATATTTTTTGTTTAGAAACATTCTAAGAATCTGATGTAGTTTTCCTATACAAAAGTTGTCAGTATCTGAGATATTTTTTTTAATAAAAAAGGTATCAGAATTTTAGATATTGTTTCTAAAGAAAAATAACCAGAATCTGGGATATTTTTTTCTACAAAAAAAGATCTGAATGTAAGATATTTTTTCTATAAATTATCAGAATCGGAGATATGTATTTTTTCTACACACAAATTATCGGAATCTGAGATATTTTTTCTATACAAAAATGAACAGAACCAGAGATGTTTTTTTTGATAGAAAAATTCTCAGAATCTCAAATATTTTTCTCTTGAAAAATTTTTAGAATTTGAGAAATTTTTTCTTTAAAAAATCCTCAAAATCTGAGATATTTTTTTCTAAGAAAAATTAACACAATCTAAAATATTTTTTCTATTGAACAGTTCTCAGAAGCTGTGACATTTTTTCTGTAGAAAAATTGTCATATTCTGAGACATTTGTTCTATAGAAAAATTCCAGATTCTGATATATTTGTCAAATTCTAAGAATTTTTTTTTACATAGAAAAATTTTCAGATTCTGAAACATTTTATCTTTTTTAAAAATTTTCAGATTTAGAAACACTTGTATTAAGAAATATTCTCAGATTCTGCGACATTTTTTTCATAAGAATTCAAAAGATCTTTTAAAAAGAAAAAATCCAAGATTTTGAGACAATTGTTGCATATTTTTTTTCTGTAGAAAAATCTCTAAAGTCTAAGAATTTGTGTTAAAACTATTCTCAGAATCTGTCTCTATGCGAGAAGCAAATAAGGAAAAAAATATCAGAATCCGAACCAGTTTTCAATAAAACTTTTCAAAATGTTATTGATGTACTTACCGTTCTTGTTTCAAATTGGTCACTATTAGAAAATATGATGAACAAAAGATTTCCGATTTTAATTTTATTGATGATTGCTTATTGATGCTTGAACATTTTCCAATGCTCTTCCAAATTTTTAAACCACGCAATGATGTTTATTTCCTTTTTTCAATATATTTTTTAGCGCATAAGTTTCTGTTTTATGTTTTTTCCTTTTTATTTTATTTTGACAATTTCAATATTTTATTTTAAATTACACATTTAATGTTCAATATCTTAAAATTAAACACAAAATTCTTACAATACACACAAAATGTGTAATTTTAAAAATTATGTGTTTATTTGTTTACGAATTTGTTTATCAACACACATAACACTATCTAATGTGTGTAATTTTAAAATTTTTGTGTGCAAATTAAAGTTTTAAACACTTCGTGTTTAATTTTAGGCGTTGTGTGTTATTTTACATAAAATTTTACCCACATTATAGTAGCAATTTTACAAGCATTTTTTAGAGTGTATATTAAAATTTTATTTTTACATGGACGAAGTGGTTGAATTCCTAGAAGTTCCGAGCTAAAATCTAGCGAGTAATTGTACCACTTGTCAGGTACGGTCAGGCAAGTTGACCATCCGGGCAGTGTGAATTGGTGCATTATCATGCTGAACAGTATAATACAAGTCTCCGAAAAGGTTTGCTGAAGTGAGGAAAATCTTGTTGTAGCACTTCAATGTAGAAATTTGCATTGATGGTAGTGGATTAAAATTGTAATTCGAAAGTCCTATCTATGTGGCTAGGAGTGAACCACCAATTTGTCATGAATATTTCAAAGCACTACCTCAAGATAGGATGAAAGCAATTCCTGAAAGAATTGAAAGCCAAGGATAGGATAAAGATATAGATGAGACCGATGCTGTCATGGACTCGGATTGACGACTAAAAAATGTAAAAAAGAGCCATTAAAGCTTTTCTTAATAATATGTTATTTTAAAAATTAAGTCTATGTGGTTTTCTTATTTCTTAACAAATTTATCAGTCCTAAGGAAAGATTTTTTAGAAAAAAAAAACACAAAAACTTGGGCGTACTGAATTGAGTTTAGAAAAACATGGTCACCCTACCTAAAATACTTAGGTTTAAGTTAAGTTTAATTTTCAGAATGGCGAGTTTTTTGGATCCTGAGATAATAATATAAACATTAGAGTGACTCGAATATTGACTTTTTCGAATTTCGTCGATTGCCGGACAAATTCTGGTTCGTTTTGGTCTGAAAACTCTATGTTTAATTTTTTAGACAATTCGGACAAAATTAACCCGTGCCTTTGGGGGGGTTAAAATTTTTTCCCCTAGACAAACCAACATTTTTTATTTTTTTTTTATTACACTAGTTTACAAAATATAAAAAATATTCCGATCCACGACATTTTGCATTTATTTTCCATGTAATATTATTTATTACTAGCTATACCCGGTCCGCGTTGCTGGCCCTAAAAAAAACTGTTTTATATTGCATCTTAATTTAAATATAGTGTCGGACAAAATTAAAGCACGGGTCCGGGTCCAGGTAGTAACCTTTTGGTTCCAACCTCGGTTAGCACTATTTATAGAGAAATCTCAAAAAAAAAATCGGTTCAGCCGTTTTTGCGTGATTTAGAAACAGACAGACAGTATAGTACAAAGGGGCGTGTCATTTAACGCATTTTTATAGAATCGTGATAGTCTAAAATTCCATGCTGCATCCTCGTTTAGTACCATCTGTGCTGCAAATTTCATTGACATCAGTTTTGCCGTTTTTGTGTGATTGCGAAAGAGGAGGAAATAAATTTTTACCCAGCAAAAACATGGTAATGAGTTGTGAAAAGTAATCATTACCAAGTACATTATTTATAATGAGTACCCATTACCATTAACATTATTTTAAGCCCAAAAGTAACTACTTCTCAGTAATTGTTATAAAAGTACCTCTAAGTAATAATATCTTCTTGCACTTGCAGTTTTTAACCTTTAAAATTCAATTAACTTAAAAAGTACTTAAAAACATAATAAGAAATTACGAAATTTTTAAGTTTTAGTAAAAACAAGTTAAATTTTAAAAGTTTTATTTATCTAATTATTTTACTTCTTATTGGTAATGGGTTTTTACTCCTTATCTGTAATCCGAGGAAGTAACTACTTATTTATCTCCATACTCTTCACTAACCTTTACAATTAAATTAACTTAAAAAGTACTTAAAAACTTAATAAAAATTACGCAATTTTTAAGTTTTAGTAAAAAAAGTTAAATTTTAAAAGTTTTAATTAACTAATTATTTTACTTCTTATTGGTAATGGGTTTTTACTCCTTATTTGTAATCCGAGGCAGTAACTATTTATTTATCTCCATACTCTTCACTAGTTATTTTTGTCTCACGCCCTTGTTAAAATAATTAGTGTTTCATTCAATAAGTAACTACTTATTAACATCTGTTTCGGATTACAAAACCCATTACTAGTAATGCCAATTTTTGCTGGGTATTTATGAAAAACGGAAAAGACATTTTATACCCGCACTCAAAAAAATAACTTAGTCAAAATATTAGTAAAAGGTGTTGTAATTTACTTCAACCAAACATTAGCAAAAAAAAATTGTAAAAATTTAACTTTTACAGTTTTTTTGGCAATTTACTATTGGTAAATACAACAATTTTTTGGTACTTTTACTATATTTTCTTGCTAGTTTTTTTTTTTTTATTTTACTATAATTTTAGCAAAAATATTAGTATTTTCCTTAAAGAAATGGAAATGCTTTTTATTTTTTTTTTTTTTCTTAGTTTTAAGAAAAAAAATTGTTTAAAGTGTTCTAGTGTGTTAAAAGTCGAGCTGCCAAGAAGAAGGCAAAAGATGATGCTGCCAACACCATAGCAAAGAAGCCATCCATCAACTGCAAGGGCGCTCAAAAATAGGCCTCACAATTTTTTGTATTTTTACCATATTTTTTTGCTAATTTTACCATATTTTTTGCTAATTTTATAAGAAAATTTTTTAAAATTTGCCATCTAAATTGTTAATAAAAAGTTGATAATTTTGAAAAATTATTTTTTTTAAATTTTAACACATACTTAGATATCTAATCTTCAATATCCAAAAGTTTTTTTTTTATTTTTTTCTTAAATACATGTGAAAAAAATTAAAAATTCGAAAAAAATTGTTAATTTTTTACAAATTTTACGTGAAAATGTAAGAAATTTCTTGTGTAGACTACTACGCAATTCTCATTTGTTCTACTTAAGCTAAAAAAAATGACGCAAAAAAAATAAAAAAAGTGAAGTGTTGTTCTTTTAATTTTTTGTTTAAAGTGTTTAAGTGAAAAAAAAATCATTTTGGATTTTGATGTTGTTGGGAGTCCAGTTACTGCAACTACAGCTGCTGAGAAGAAGGCAAAAGAAGATGCCATCAAGCCGAAGAGACCATCCAACAACTGAAGTAATAGTTGATGCTGCTATTACTACATTTAAAGAACGCGGTGCTCCAAATTTTAAATCAACTACTAATCAGAGAAAAAAAAAAATACTAAGTAAAACAATTTTTTTTTAACCAAATTACAAATTTTTTTTATCTATTTCAATTTTACCATTTTTTTTTGTAATTTTACCATATTTTTTGATAATTTTACAAGGTTGATTTTTTACAAAAATAAAATGGTATTCTTGTAATTTTACCATTTTTTTTCCTAATTTTTTGATTAGCAAAATGGTTTTGCTAATATTACCAAAATTTTTGCAACGTCCATAACTACATTTTTTTTTTGCTTATTTTAACCATTTTTTTTGCTAGTTTTACAATATTTTTTTTTGAGTGCGTTTGCCGAATCGCGCTCTACATATGACGTACAGTTCTCGCTCGGTTACACTCTTATAAATTTTTGTTGAAATTTACCCACTTTATTGTAGGTAACTGTTCTCCTACAATAAAGTGGGTAAAAATACTCTATGTGTTTAAGTTTCAACATTTGCACACAAAATGTGCACAAATAATAAACATTTTGTTTGTACACATACATACGTGTATGCCGCTTTCAAAATTCTTTACCAATAAACATAAAATGTGTAATTTTCAAATTGTTGTGCTTAAAAAAGCATTCCTTTGTGTTTAAAAGTGCATTTAAAATGCGTAAAATTGCGCATTAAATGTCTTGCAATTAAAATTCCTGTAGAAAAATAAAACCAAAAAATAAATTTTTATTATTTTTATAGCTTTTATTTCAACTATTAGTGGTTTAATTACAATAGTTATAACTATGGATATAGTATGCATAAATTTAAATGGAAATTTTTTTTAAGAAATGCTTTAAGACTAAAAACTACATATAAAAGACGAAATTATGTATTAAAATTAATAAAATTAATGAACGCATTGAATTAACTTGCTCAATTAATGTCGCTATTTTCGCAAATCTCTGCATAATTCTTCATTAAAATACATTTTTTGTTGAGTCCTCTGTTTCTGCAAATAAATTAAAAAAAGTAAAACTTTAATATTACAAGGAATAAATTGCAATTATTATCAAAAATAAAATACTTACAAGTAATCGCGATAAACAGAGAATTCGCTGGAATCTAAATTTTGATTTCATCAGTTGCATCTATATGTCCGAACAAAACTGCAAGTATATAAAAATTTTAAAATTTTTAATTGAGAGATTTTCTATAGAAAAATTCTTAGAATATTCGAAATTTTTTCTATATAAAAATCCTCAGAAACTGGGATGTTTTTTCTACAGGTTTTTTTCACAAATCTTAAAACTTTTTTCTATAGAAAAAATATTTATATATTTTCTAAAGAAAAATTCTCAGAATATAATATATTTTTCTCGTAATCTGAGATATGTTTTCTATAGAAAAATTCTCGTAATCTGAGATATGTTTTCTATAGAAAAATTCTTAGAATCTGAGATATTTTTTCTATAGAAAAATTCTCAGAATCTGATTTTTTTTTCTACGGAGAAATTATCAGAATCTGAGATATTTTTTCTATAGACAAATTCTCAGAATCTAAGTTATTTTTTCTATAGAAAAATTCTCAGAATCTAAGATATTTTTTCTATAGAAAATTCTTAGAATCTGAGATATTTTTTCTATAGAAAAATTCTCAGAATCTGAGATATTTTTTCTACGGAGAAATTATTAGAATCTGAGATATTTTTTCTATAGAAAAATTATCAGAATCTAAGTTATTTTTTCTATAGAAAAATTCTCAGAATCTGAGATATTTTTTCTATAGAAAATTCTTAGAATCTGAGATATTTTTTCTATAGAAAAATTCTCAGAATCTGAGATATTTTTTCCATAGAAAAATTCTCAGAATCTGAGATATTTTTTCTATAGAAAAATTCTCAGAATCTGAGATATTTTTTCTATAGAAAAATTCTCAGATTCTGAGATATTTTTTTCTATAGAAAAAAAATTAGATTCTGAAATATTTTTTCTATAGAAAAATTCTAAAAATCTGAGATATTTTTCTATAGAAAAATTCTCAGATTCTGAGATATTTTTTCTATAGAAAAATTCTTAAAATCTGAGATATTTTTCTATAGATGAGATATTATGCTATAGAAAAATTCTCTGAATCTTCGAAATTTTTCCTATAAAAAAATTCTAAGAATCTAATTTATTCTTTCTACAGAAAAATTCTGAGAATCTGAGAATTTTTTTTCTATTTTAAAGTCCTCAGAATTTGCAATATTTTTGCCATAGAAAATTCTCAGAATCTTCGAAATTTTTTCTATATAAAAATGCTCAGAATCTGAGATACTTTTTCTACAGAATTTTTTTTTTTACATTTTTCTATTGAAAAATTCTACAAATTTTAAAACTTTTATCTATTAAAAAAATTCTCAGAATCTGAGATATTTTTCTACAGAAGAATTTTCAGATTTTAATACATTTTTCTATAGAAAAATTCTTAAAATATTTAAACTTTTCCTTTAGAAAAAGTTCTCTGAATCTGAGATATATTTTCTGTAGAAATAATGTGTTGGAAAATTCTCAGAATCTAAGACATTGTTTTATAGAACAGATCAGAATCGGAATAAAATTTCACAAAATTGATGCATTTTGTGGTTCTTAAAATATTCTTGGAATCTGAAACATTTTTGTGAGATTTTTTATGTTCTCGAAATTTTTGACATTTTCTAAGAAGATTTTACAGAATCCAACCACATTTTTTCTAAGAAAAATTAAAAGGTTGTTGCTGTACTTACCATTGCCAAATAATTTTTCCTAAATGTAATAAATAATTTTGATTTAAGATTTCGATATTTTATTTGCCTTATTTTCGCGTATGTATAGATGCAATTGGTGTAACTTTAAAATTATAAAATCGAAATGCATAAATTTCTCTCATATTCACTTTTATTGCTATTTTTCGCGTTGGTTTATTTCAGGTCACAAATTTTCTTTTACTACTATTTTTTTTCTTTTAATTTTTATTTGACAATTTCAATAAAACACAAAATGCTTACTGTACACATATAATGTACACTCAAAATAATTCTACAGTAAAAGGTTTAGTAAGTGATATTGTACCCAAATCTACTAATTGGTTACTAATTTTAGTATCTTCAAAGTACTAAAATTAGTCATTTTTACTGGTTTTGACTAATATTAGTTAAAAATTGGTTACCAATTTCTGCACTAGGTCCTTTTGGACTAAAATTAGTTAAATTCTTAGTATTGAATACCCACGTTTTTTTTTTGGGTGTATAATTTTAAAATTGTGGTGTTTATTTTCAAACGAATATATTTATCAACACACAAAATCTATATATATAAAAGAGTTGGGTGAGTGAGTGACTGACTGACTGACTGACTGATTCATCATCGCCCAGCCCAAACCGCTGAAGCTAGAGACTTGAAATTTGGACTGTAGGTTCACCTCCCGGAATATAGATCCACTAAGGCTGGATTTTTGCCAATGTTGATTCTAAGGGGGTAAAAAGGGTAAAAAACTGTACTTTTGGTACTTTTTATATCTCCTGAAATAATGATCATAGAGACTTGAAATTTGGACTGTGTTCACCTCCCGGAATAGAGATCCACTAAGGCTGGATTTTTGCCAATGTTGATTCTAAGGGGGTAAAAAGGGTAAAAAACTGTACTTTTGGTACCTTTTATATTTTCTCAAATAATTGTCACAGAGACTTGAAATTTGGACTGTATGTTCACCTCCCGGACTTTAGATTCACAAAGGCTGGATTTTCGCCAATGATGATTCTAAGGGGGTAAAAAGGGTAAAAAACTGTACTTTTAGTACCTTTTTTATTTCCTTAAATATTGGTATTAGAAACTTGAAATTTGCAATGTAGGTTTACCTCCCGGAAAAAAAATCACTAAGGCTGGGTTTTTGCCAATGTTGATTCTACGGGGGTAAAATGGGTAAAAAAAGTGTACTTTTGGTACTTTTTATATCTCCTGAAATAATAGTCATAGAGACTTGAAAATTGGACTGTATGTTCACCTCTCGGAATAAAGATCCATTTAGTCTGGATTTTTTGCCAATGATGATTCTAAAGGGGTAAAAAGGGTAAAAAACTGTACTTTTGGTACCTTTTACATTTACTTAAATAATGGTACTAGAAACTTGAAATTTGTAATGTAGGTTCACCTTCCGGAAAAAAGATTCAATAAGGCTGGGTTTTTGCCAATGTTGATTCTACGGGGGTAAAAAGGGTAAAAAAGTACGTTTTATAAAAAGTACCTTTTATAAAAAATACCTTTTATAAAAAGTACCTTTTATAAAAAGTACCTTTTATAAAAAGTACCTTTTATAAAAAGTACCTTTTATAAAAAGTACCTTTTATAAAAAGTACCTTTTATAAAAAGTACCTTTTATAAAAAGTACCTTTTATAAAAAGTACCTTTTATAAAAAGTACCTTTTATAAAAAGTACCTTTTATAAAAAGTACCTTTTATAAAAAGTACCTTTTATAAAAAGTACCTTTTATAAAAAATACCTTTTATAAAAAGTACCTTTTATAAAAAGTACCTTTTATAAAAAGTACCTTTTATAAAAAGTACCTTTTATAAAAAGTACCTTTTATAAAAAGTACCTTTTATAAAAAGTACCTTTTATAAAAAGTACCTTTTATAAAAAGTACCTTTTATAAAAAGTACCTTTTATAAAAAGTACCTTTAATAAAAAGAACGTTTTATAAAAAGTACGTTTTATAAAAAGTACCTTTTATAAAAAGTACCTTTTATAAAAAGTACCTTTTATAAAAAGTACCTTTTATAAAAAGTGACTTTTATAAAAAGTACCTTTTATAAAAAGTACCTTTTATAAAAAGTACCCTTTATAAAAAGTACCTTTTATAAAAAGTACCTTTTATAAAAAGTACCTTTTATAAAAAGTACCTTTTATAAAAAGTACCTTTTATAAAAAGTACCTTTTATAAAAAGTACCTTTTATAAAAAGTACCTTTTATAAAAAGTACCTTTTATAAAAAGTACCTTTTATAAAAAGTACCTTTTATAAAAAGTACCTTTTATAAAAAGTACCTTTTATAAAAAGTACCTTTTACAAAAAGTACCTTTTATAAAAAGTACCTTTCCTTTTATAAAAAGTATCTTTTATAAAAAGCACCTTTTATAAAAAGTGCCTTTTATAAAAAGTACCTTTTATAAAAAGTACCTTTTATAAAAAGTACCTTTTATAAAAAGTACCATTTATAAAAAGTACCTTTTATAAAAAGTACCTTTTATAAAAAGTACCTTTTATAAAAAGAACCTTTTATAAAAAGGAATGTAGGATTTTTCGGTGAAGAAAAAAACCTTCTGGAAGAGGTACTTTTTGGAAATTTCGTTTCTAACGGGGGTAAGAAAGTGTACTTTTGATAATGTTTTTTTGGTTCCTATAATAATGACCGTTTAAGCTTGAATTTTGGAACGTAGGGGACTTCGGAGAAAAAAACATTGTAAAAATACTTTTCAAAAAAATCTGTTTCTAGAGCTGTAAAAAGATGTTTTTTTATACTTTTTATATTTCATGAAGTAATTATCCTAGGCACTGAAATTTTGAATGCTTTAAAAAGTTATTTTTTGGAAATTCTGTTTCTAAGGGTCGCGACCGATCGTAAAGGGGATAAAAAATGCAAATTTGGTTATTCTTATATTTCTTGAAATAATGGTTCAGAAACTTGATGTTTTAAATAAAAGATCACCTAGCACAAAAAAACAGTTTTTGGAAAATATATCTAACTATTGAACTAAAAGCCGCAGAAATAACACCCAAGACAAGGACATATTTTAAAAGTTTAGTGTAAAAAGGTGTACCAGGTAACAGTGGTGTAAAATGGTACTTTTCGTTTCCACAATATATAGACAATAGAACTTTTTATTTTTTAACGCATATTATACGGAGAGGAATGAAACTTACATGGAACGAAAGGAGATGGACTTGGAAGTGAAATGGAATAGAACGGGGAACGAAGTGGAATAGAGCTGGGAACAATATGTAATGATACTTTTTACTTAAATTTGACATATTTAACTTTTTGACTCCATATTTTTTCTCTCTATATGTTTTTCCACTTAAACTTATTTTTATTCCAATTTTTTTTTTTTTCACTGAAATATTTATTCACTCAAAATCTTAAAACCCGATATAACGGTCGAAAATTGTCAATATATTTTTTCACCGAAACGAGCATGATGACGTACCAGCGAAGTTATTCAAATTTTATTGTTTAAATTATTCATTAAAATATTATTTTATGAAAGACTTAAACGTCCACAAGTAAATAAAACAAAAACTATGAAGAGGATTTTTTTTTAAATCGATAGAGTAATCCTGATCCTTTTATTATCCGGTATTCAATACAACCGGTAACGAAGTACCAGGATGGTAAGCTAGTACTGTATAAAGTGTTTAATTTTCAAATTTTTGTGTGCAGATTAGATTTTTAAACACTTGGTGTTTAATTTTAGGCGTTGTGTGTTATTTAACATAAAAATTTACCCACTTGATAGTAGTAATTTTACAAAGACTTTTTAGAGTGTAGTTCTGTCAGTAGTGATAGATTCGGCTTATCCGTTTTTGCGTGATTTCAAAACAGGCTGATGTAACGTTCAGTATAAAACAAAGGGGCGTGGAAATTTACGCCTCTTTGTTCAATCGTGGTCAGTATAGTACAAAGGGCGTTGCAATTTTGATCCCTTTTTCCAAAAACGATCTTATATGACCTACATATGCACTTAGTTAGCACTGTATGCAGTGAAAATGTTAAGAGAATCAGTTCAATTATTACAACGTCCAAAATATTACAAAGGGCGTGGCATTTTACGCCCCTTTTTTAAATCGTAGTACAACATGGCCTATAGTTCCGCACTCGGTTAATACTATCAGTGCTAAAAATTGAATTAAAATCGAATCAACAGTTTTTGCGTTATTGCGGAGCATGTAGAAATAACATTCAATTCAAAACAAAGGGACATGGCATTTTACGTCCATTTGTCCGATCACGCTCTAATTTGGCACATAGTACTTGGTTAGTACTACCATTGGTTTAAATTTCATATATAGATGTCATTAGTGGTGCAATGTAAAAATTCGAGTTTTCCCACGCCTCCGCCCACAGGCAAAAAAGCATGGCATTTTACGCTCATTTGTACGATCCCGCTCTAATTTGGCATATAGTTAGTACTCGGTTAGGTTAGGCTAAGAGGTTGACGTAATGTTCACAAGACCAGTTCCTGATCCAAAGTGATACCTCGAAAAGGGGGGGGGGGTTGGTTATTGTTGTTGGCTGCTTTACATATTAGAGTCCCCGCACAACAATGTCGGAGCGGTTGACGGTTTCGGTCATGGGAGAGTATAGGCGCAAAACAAAGGCGGCAGCGGAAAATTCAGTCAAACGTTTATATTTACATTATTTTTTCACTTTTTCTACACAATTTTATTTAATCTTATTATTTTTTTTAATATCAACATGATTTTTTCATACTGATTCGTTTTTTTATGTTTTTTTTAGAATTTTATATAATTTTTTTTTTAGAGATCACATTTATTTGTTTACTTTATCGAAAATAACACTGTGCTACACCAAAAATATGCAGGGGTTCTCATATAAAAATTCGGGTTGGTTGGAGTCCATAGAGTACTGATATACTCATAGTTTTTCTGGATCACTTCGTTAAGTACGTTTTTTATTGGCAAATGTGTTGAAAAACGGAAATTCTTAAATTACAATTTTAAAAAATTATTACTTTGTTAGTTTGCAACCGATTTTCGATTTTATGGATTTGTTTTAAAGGTATAGGTCTTACCTTTCAAACAAAACAAAAATATTAAAAATCGATCAAGAATTGGCTGAGCTACGATCGCTTAAGTAAAAGAAAACCGAATTTTTTGAAAAATTTGTCATATTCTTTACACTCTAAGTTGAAAGTGAATCATCAAACAATTTTTTTGAATTTTTTGTAAAAAAGTGTAGTAAAGTGGCTTTCCAAAACACTAAAAAACATAACAATTGGTTAAAAAATGAATGAGTTATGCTAAGTTTTGTGATAGGGCATTTTTAAATTTTTTCAGAAACGCTTGTAATTCAAGCATTATTCATAAATCTTGTTACTAGAAGTAATTTTATGCGCATATGCATATAAACTAGAGATGGGAACGTAATTAGATTTGTGCGTGATTCACAGATGATCAGAAGTGAGCGTGATTGAAAATTAATTTTACTCACGTGGTTGTTAGTGAGTGTCAGTGTGAGTGGAATAAAAAAATGGGCGTGTCAGTTACTTCCAAATCCTATTTATAATTTTTTGGGTTTGTTTAAAAAACATCAGTGTTACTTCTTAAACAAAAAAATATTGAGAATAGGTTAAAAACAGGCTAAGGTGCGCTTGTTTAAGTAAAAAACCTTTTTTGAAGAGTTATACCTGCAACATTTTTATGACAGAAAAAGCTGTGCGATTGCAAACATGTTTTTTTTAAAACGAAATTGCTAAAATTGTGGGATCATTTGATGGAAATTTTACCTGTTTACAAATATACATGTGAGGCATTCCACACCAAATGTTCAGTGAGAAAAAAATTATGTACCAAAATTTTTTCAATGGGTCCCGGGTAAAAAAGTTTTTTATATAACTAGGGTGAGATTTCCATGCAAATGCATGTTTTTTGTCGAAAGCCTAAAAACGATATCGACCAATTATCTTTCCGAATCAAGAGATTTGCATTAAATGGCATCGATTTGTTTTCGCATATTTTGCATATTTTGGTGAAAATACATATTTTTGCATATTTTGATTTTAAATGCATATACTTATTGTGCATATTTCGAACTTTTAAGTGCATATTTTGGCATAAATTAGCAAAAACACAAATTGAAATTATTTTTTTCAAAAACTATTTTAAATTTTAAAAATTTATTTTGAAAATCAGAAAAATTACTTTTTCTTAATTTTTTTTATAGATTTTCTTAATTTTTAAAAAAATCTTGCTAGACAAACATCTAATCTTTAAAAAAAAAAAAATACAAAAAAAAAACAAAAGTGGCCGGATTTTTTATAAATTGACTTTTTTAAAAAATGGAAAATTTCAGAACGGGTTCTGAAAATTTTCCAAAAACATTTTATTCGATAGCCGATACAAAACTATACAAGAATGTAAATTTTTGAGATTTTGGTGCATTTCGTTTTTATTTGATATATATTTAAACAAGGCAACTTGACACAAACTTGACCATTTTTCCAATATTTGACCACGCCTCCTAAGCCCAGTTTTTGGAAAATTGAACAACCAAAAACGTAATTTTCTTAGCTCCATATATGAGGCATTCCACACCAAATGTTCAGAAAAAAAAAAGTTGTGTCGTATCAATATGAAATCATTTTCAAAGTATTCGCTCTTGGGGTACTATTAAATAACAAAAATAAAATTTAAGTTTTTTCAAAAAGTGGGCCTTGTAGGCGTGGTCAAAAATTGAAAATATCTAACTTTTTTGCCTGAGCATCTTTACTTCAATATTTATGCAAATTAAATGAAACACAGTAAAGTCTTAAAGACAAAAGCTGTTTATAGATTTTTGAATGGGCTATCAATTAAAAAAAAATAAAAATTGGAACATTTTCAGAAGAAGTTCTGAATTTTTTAAATTTAAACTTAGACTTTATTTATCAAAAAACATGCCTCAATTTTATTTGTTTTTTATTTTTTTTTTTTAAAGTTAAAGGAATTTTCTATCTGATCTGAAATTTTTAGAGATGTGTTTTGCCTTGTTTTCGAAAAATCAAAATTCAAAAATTGCAACACGCTTATTTTATACAATAATGGTATTTAAAACGTGTGCGTATGAGTAATATCAATACTTAAAAAATATTTTAAGAGGCGATGGTAGCGTGAGTGAGTTTTTAATGACGATTACGCACGCTTATGAAAGAAAAAATTTAGTCACGCACGATATTTTATTTTGCTCACGCTCATTCACGCACACGTGAGTAGAAAAAAATAAGTTACGGTCACGATGTTCACGTGAGCGTGAGTAAAATAAAATATCGTGCTTGAATGTTTTTTTTCTTTCATTAGCGTGCGTGATCGTGAATAAATACTCAGGCAAAAGAGTTTGATATTTTTAATATTTGACCACGCCTACAAGGCCCACTTTTTGAAAAAAACTTAAATTTTATTTTTGTTATTTATTAGTACCCTAAGAGCGAATACTTTGCAAATGATATCCCATTGAAACCACTATGGTTTTTCTGTAGTGGAACAGTTGGTGTGGAATGCCTCACATGGCTATCCATACAACCCATTTAAAAATTTACGGTTCACATGTTTTTTTTTTCGCTGAACATTTGGTGTGGAATGCCTCATACGTATATTTATAAACAGGTAAATTTTCCATCAAATGATCCCACAATTTTACCAATTTCGTTTCAAAAATGTCAAATGTTTTTTGTCATAAAAATGTTGCAGGTATAACTCTTCAAAAAAGGTTTTTTACTTAAACAAGCGCAGCTTAGCCAGTTTTCAACCGATTCACAATATTTTTTTGTTTAAGAAGTAACACTGATATTTTTTAAACAAACCCAAAAAATTATAAATAGGACTTGGAAGTAACTGACACGCCCATTTTTTTATTCCACTCACACTGACACTCACTAACAACCACGTGAGTAAAATTAATTTTCAATCACGCTCACTTCTGATCATGTGTGAATCACGCACAAATCTTATTACGTTCCCATCTCTAGTTTATATGCATATGCGCATAAAATTACTACTAGTAACAAGATTTATAAATAATGCTTGAATTACAAGCGTTTCTGAAAAAATTTAAAAATGCCCTATCACAAAACTTAGCATAACTCATTCATTTTTAAACCGATTGTTATGTTTTTTGGTGTTTTGGAAAGCTACTTTACTATACTTTTTTACAAAAAATTTAAAAAAATTGTTTAATGATGCACTTTCAACTTAGAGTGTAAAGAATATGAAAAATTTTTCAAAAAATACGTTTTTTTTTACTTAAGCGATCGTAGCTCAGCCAATTCTTGATCGATTTTTAATATTTTTATTTTGTTTGAAAGGTAAGACCTATACCTTTAAAACAAATCCATAAAATCGAAAATCGGTTGCAAACTAACAAAGTAATAATTTTTTAAAATTGTAATTTAAGAATTTCCGTTTTTCAACACATTTGCCAATAAAAAACGTACTTAACGAAGTGATCCAGAAAAACTATGAGTATATCAGTACTCTATGGACTCCAACCAACCCGAATTATCATATGAGAACCCCTGCATAAATTATTTTTGGTCTTTTGTAGCACAGTGTAATCGAAATATTTATTAAACTGTGGCAACATTTTCATATGAAAAATTAAAAAAGAGAGAGAAACCGACACAAAAATATAATTGATTTTATTCAAACGGTTTTCGGTCGAGCGTTTTTTCTTGCCAAATTTGTATGAAAAAAACGTCACCGACATTGTTGTGCGGGGACTCTTAATCATAATTCACTACTGCCTTCCTGTCAAATGATGATTTATGTCTCCACATATGTCTCATCGAGTTTACTTAGCCTAATATATTTAAGCATCTTCCATGGGTTGACATCTCTAAGTTCCTCCAGTTCCTGAAAGAAATAAAAGCCAAAACAATTAAATCTCTCGGTTTGTACTATCCTTGGTTTAAATTTCATCAAAATCGGTCCACCTGTTTTTTATATATAGATGTCATTATTGGTGGAATGTAAAAATTCGATTTTGCTACGCCCCTCCGCCAACACGCAAAAAATAAAAATCTGACCGCACAGTGTTACTCCCTAGGCTATTCTGAATATTCCCTGAAAATTTCATCAAGATCGGTTCAGCCGTTTTTTGAGTCCATACGGAACATACATACCCACATATATACACACATCCATTTTTATACCCTACACCAATCTGTGGTACAGGGTATAATGAGTTAGTGCTGATGTTTGTAACTACCCGAAATATTGGTCCCAGACCTACCTTCAAGTATACCGATCGACTCAGAATTACTTTTTGAGTCGATTTAGCTATGTCCGTCCGTCCCACAGTGAGACAACGCCGGCATTAAATACAAGGAGTCATTGTACAGCTCTGAAATTTTGCACAGGTTATTTTTGAGACAATTCCAGTTTAAAAAAAAAATTAAGAAAATACGCCCACTTTTACGCCCACCTCCCATACAATCGAAATTTGTAAAATGCCGTATAGTCCGTAATACTTTAGGTATAACTTTCAAATTTGATATACTTGAATGTTATATTGTTACAAACATTATCGGAAAAAAATTTGAACTTTGGCCCACTTTTACCCCCGCCACCCATACAACCTCAACATAAAAAGTGCAATATTTTCTAAAATATTTTAGGTACAACCTTCAAATTTGATATTACTGTAATTTATATCATTTAAAATGTTTCATGCAAAAATAATAATAACACGCCCACTCTTGCGCCCACCTCCCATTGAAATGCAATAAATAAGAACAATTATTTTTTCACTCTATCATTAATTTTTTAATATCATCATGGTATTCTAATTTTTTCAATATGTTAGAGAAATGCTAATCTCTTATCAAAAGAGATCATTACAAGAACACTCATTCCCTGCAAAAAAAGTCATTACCACTTCTCAGTGGAGTGCTTTAAAACTATAACAAATGTAATGAAATACAACAAAAATAACAAAAAAACACAAGACAAAAACACACAAACAGTTTTTTCTACTCCAGAATACATAGATATTCAGCACTTAACTCATTACCTATCGCGACACCTCCATACAAATGTAAGTAGATATTCAGTAGATAAGAACTACTCCGTGGAAGTAGTTGGAAGTTGTTTGAAAGCTCGGAGTACTTCTTATCTACTGAATATCTACTTACTTTTGTATGGGAGTGTCGCAGAAGGTAATGAGTTAAGTGCTGAATAACAACTTTTTATGGAGTAGAAAAAACTGTTTGTGTGTTTTTTTCTTGTGTTTTTTGTTATTTTTGTTGTATTTCATTACATTTGTTATAGTTTTAAAGCACTCCAAATATTTTTTTGCTGGGTTATTACTTAACCCAATAAATAATGCAACAACTAAATTCAATATATAACAATTAAACTAATCACATTAGAAAGTGAGCATAACACAACTTATTGTTAGATAAGAACAACAGCTTGCACTATCAATTTAAATTAAAAATTATGCAACTATCTAACCCAAAGTCAATGACCTTCAAAAAAATTATCAATCAAATGAATAATGTAAATAAAACAATAATAAACAATAGGTGAATATGTGTAAACAATTAAAAAAAAATAACATGCTATTGCATGCTAACATACGTATAGCGACAGAATGTGCGTGTTGCATATTTTTTGTATTTTTATACCCTCCAACCACAGTATGGGGGTATACTCACTTTGTCATTCCGTGTGTAACGCATCAAAATATAGGTCTAGGACCCCATAAAGTATATATATTTATCATCAGTGATCGATTCTAAGACATTCTAGCGATGTCCGTCCGTCCGTCCGTCTGTCCGTCTGTCCGTCTGTCCGTCTGTCCGTCTGTCCGTCTGTCCGTCTGTCCGTCTGTCCGTCTGTAGTTAACACGATGCAGTCCAAAATAAAAGAGCTACCCTCCCGACATTTGGCACGAATATGTCTTATGTTCCTAGGCAGGTTAAGTTCGTAAATGAGCAAAATCGGACCAGGGGGAAAAAAGTCCCCCCTTGAAGAACTAAACCAACCTCTGAAAAATACCATATTTTTATATGATTTTTTGTGTTTTTGTTTAACAAATCCAACTTTTTTATGCTACAAGAAGTTCAAAGTCCTGCATTTGGACCCACAGAATTAGAAAATATCATTTTCGGTGCGCCCCCTTTTATGGGCGTGGAATTTTTATTTTTTTAAATTATGATAAACTTGTATTTCTTTAGTGCAAAAAGCATAAGAATTATTATTTTTAACACTTATTCGAGAGTAAATGTGCCCCCCCCAATTAACACTACAGAGCCGCCCCCCCCCCCCCGCCAAAAAAAAATATGACGCCACTGCAATTTTTTTTTTTATTTGCATGTTGGAGGGTATAAAAGATTCGGCACAGCCGAATTTAACACTCTTACTTGTTTTGTATGTTTAAGGTACTTTTGCAAACTTTTGCTATATGTCCTTTACTTTAAATGAAAGCTGAGACTTCAATCTTTCATTTGATATAAGTCTGCACCTAGGGCGAGGGGCTGCTCTATATTTCCTAGTCCATTGAAAATGCAAAATGTTCAATTTTTACACCACAATTCTGTTGATAAGATTTTTTTTTGTGTTTTTTTTTTTTTTAATTTATTTTTTCATCTACTCATTCTACAACAACTAAATTAATTAAAAAAATACTTTAAAGTTATATTTATTATGTAGTTTTTTATTAATAAGCTTTTGAATATTACATATTGAACTAACATATTTCAAGCGCGCTGGCATACCTCAACTTTGACTTGCTCTAGACCAAAAAGTAATAAAGTTATGAGGCTGAAATTTCAGGGAATTGTTACTCATATATCTGTTAATATACTGTTTCATCCAAATTGGACGACACGCCAAAAACCATTTTTTGCCGCGGTTACTATAGGGCTGTCTCATTGTGCGTCCGTCTGTCCATATGTCGGTTTAAGCACGATACAGGTCGCAATTTTCAATCAATTGACTTGAAATTTAAAACTTAAGCAACTTTTGGCCCAAGTACGAAGCCTATTGAAATTTGGAGAAAATCGGTCCATGTTAAGACCTAGCCCCCATACAAATGCACCCTTTGAAATCGGCTTAAATGACTTTAATAACAGTAATACAATAGATATCGCTTTGAAATTTAGCAGGTAATCAAATTTTGTATGCACGAATCACCATTCAAATTTCGAATGAATCGGGTCAGTCCTTCTGGTAGTCTTCATACAAACCACCCTCCCGATATTCACATAATTCCCCCAAAATTCATAAAAATGGAAATATTTAATAAAAATTTTATTTTTAGGTGTTAAACGTGTACTTTAGTAACCATATCAAATCGGAATATAATCGGACCATTTTTGGACTTAGTCCCCCTTATAAAAATTTCGACCGATATTCAGTTAAATCGGTTTTTTGACAAAAAAATAAACCAATTTCACTAAAATTTGATCTGTGTGTGTTTTCTACACTAAATAAAGATCTAACAAAAGACAGATTCAATCGGTCCATGTTTGGACTTGGGACTCATTTTCCGGAAAACAGGTGTAGGGTATCATGTGGTCGGTCTTGACCGACTATAACTTTCTTACTTGTTATATATATAGTTAATATTATTATATTATTGCGATTTGCAAAATTACGTTTTTACCAAGCTTATTTCGAGACATTTATTTTATTATTTTATTTTTTATTATGTATCCTTGTAAAATACAATTTATCGTCTTCAACGATTGCAGATTTTAAAATAATTAATAAAAATTTAAGTCAGATTTGCTGTTACGAATTTTTTTCCTTTAAAAAAGATTGAGTGGTGGAGTTCTGAAATCAATATCTCAGAAAGTAATGATCCGATTTTCATTAAAATTGGATACAATACGAAAATGGGTATATAGATTCCGAAAATTCAAAAAAACTTTTCGGACATAAGTCGACTTATGGGTTTTTGCCACAGATATATATATTTGTTCCTTTAACAAGGAGCTTATTATTATGATGGCATTCAAACATTTAAAGAACTGTATTCAATGTGTCAGTAAGCTGCAGTCCGAAAAAGTTGAGAACAGATTGCAGGCATTTAAGAGATTTGTTTTTCAACGAGATAAAATTAAAGTGTTTTCGTGATTTAATGAGCTTAAAATTTAATATTAAAAAAATAAGTGGGATTTATTCCATTTCTCTTGGGAGTTATTTTTTTTTGAGATTTTTTTCTTTTTTTGGTTGGAAATTATTTAATTTTTCTTGGGACTTATTTTACTTCATAAACCCACTTTCTATTTTTGGTGTTATCTCAATTTTCGCAAAGAGTGGAGTTAACTAGTTTTTCATAAGGCTACAGATTTGATTCGCACAGCTGAATAGTTTCTTTCTTATTAAATAATGAAACATATTGTAAAATATTAAAATTAAAGAGGTAAATTGAAAATAAAACATATTTTTGAATTGATGCTTTAAATTCAAATATAAATTTATTTACATTTAATATAAACAATTAAGAATGTAAATTTTATATTCTGTAAAAATATTTCAAATATTTTGTAAAATGATTTATTAAATAATGTTGCAAAAATAAATTTATAAATTTGTCAAATTTTATAAGTTTATTTTTCATTGTCCAATTGTAGCCTTACAACAAAGAATCTTTAAAAATCAAGTAAAACTAAAACAAAAAAGATTCTAAAACAAAATAGTTTTTTTGTTAAAATAAATAATTTGTCATTACTCAACATGCATACACATATAAACGTATAGAAAAATAAACATTCATATACGAATACAAACATAGATAGTAAAATTCATTATGTTTTATTAGCATTTGGATTTTTATTTTCCCCCTTTGGTTAGAATATAAACAACTAAAACAAAAACAAATCTTAAATAAAAAATATATGTACATTTCATTTTTATGTGTGTGCTTATGTATTAGAGTGGCACGATGGTTTGTTTTGATCTAAAAACTCTTTGTTTAAATTTTAAGTCAAATCGGACAATATTAAACAGAACCGCTGGGGGTTAAATTTTATCCCTAAAAAAATGTTTCCATACAAACCAAGAAAAATTTTTTCAATTATACAAATCCATACAAAAATATAATTTCTATCTCTGACATCTTTATCGTGTTCTAAATAAAATGTACCCAAAAACAGAAAAAATGCGTTTCTTTCGGTTTTTCAAATCACGAAAAATTGCTTACTACTAATTTCGTAGATTGCTGGGAAAATTTTGATTTCTTTTGATCTAAAAACTCCTTTTTAAATTTTTTTGCCAAATTGAACAATTTAATCCGTGCCGCTAAAGCGGCAGTGATTAAACTATTCAGGGCCAAACTTTAGCCCTCAGCTGCTGTTTTAAAATTGTGCGATTTGGGTAGAAATTTCAATATGTAATTTTTAGACCAAAATAAACCATAATTTGCACGACAATCAACGAAATTCGAAAAAAGTACTACTTCGTGATGATACATAAATTAAAAAAATGAGTAAAAAAACACATTATTCACTGATTTTGGGTGTATTGTAGAACACGATAAAGATGGCACGGAAAGTAATAATAGATCCGTTCGATTACCTTACTACAATCGACTGTTTTTTTTACTATTCTTACTACAGCTGGAAATTTTCAATACAAAAAGTAAACAAAACTTTCCAATTTTACTAAAAATAGTTTTTGGTAATCGAATGGACATAATATTTTTATCATTAAAAGCATCAATACCAAAAAAAAAATTAAAATTTTTTAAAAATTTTTAGAAACTCGTTGTTAGATTAAAAAATAAAATAAAAAATTTTAATAAATGTATGGAAATTTATTTTCGTTGGTCAAAACCATAACCTCCCAGCGGTACGGGTTAATATTGTCCAATATCAGCTAAACATTTAAACATAGAGTTTTTACACTAAAACATGACCATAATTTGCTAGGCAATCGACGATATTCGAAAAAATTCATTATCGTGCCAACCTATTGTGTATGTGTGTTGTCAAAAACAACAAAAACAAAAACAACAGCAATAACATAAATGAATGTTCATTTCTTATTATGTCCATGTTAAAAAGTTACACATTTACATTCTTGATTTCATTTTGTGTTTTATACTTTCATTTTTTTTTCATTCCTTGTTAGTAAACCTTTTTTCCAAATGTTTTTTTTTTATAGAGTGACAAATGAGTTTTTATACAATTACAATGCAAAACTTAAATTCTTTCAATAAATTTGTAAAATCTGAGACTTTTTCTTAAGCAAAAAAGTCTCCGAATCTAAGAAGTTTTCTATAGGAAAAATGGATTAGAATCTGAGACACTTTCTAAAGGACAAATATATCAGAATCTGGGAATTTGTTATGGGAAAATGTCTTAGAATCATAGAATTTTTCGATAGGAAAAATGGATTAGGATCTGAGACATTTCTCCTTTAGAAAAAGCCATCGAGTCTCAGACATTTTTCCTATAGAAAAAGTCTTTGAATCGTAGAGGTTTTTCTATAGATAAGATCTCTGAATCTGAGAAATTTTGCATATAGAAGAAGTCTCAGATTCTGAGACATTTTCTCTTAAAAAAAAAGTCTAAAGCCTGAATTACTTTAAACGTGCATGAAACGTAGACTCTTTAACAAAATTCAATGAGTGAAAAAAGTACAGAAGATTTTTATTTATGTTTTGTTTTTGTCAAACGCATTGTATTTTTTGTCACATTGAAACGTAGAGAAATTCTATTTTCAACAGAATTTCTCTACGTTTTGACGTGACAAAAAATACAATGTGTTAGACACAAACAAAAGATAAATAAAAATGTTCTGTACTATTTTAACTTACTGAATTTTGTTAAAGAGTCTACGTTTCATGGACGTTTAAAGTAATTCAGGCTTAAGATTCTAAAACATTATTCCTACACTCAAAATATTTTGTAAGTAAATTCAACTGAAAAAATATTTAAAACAACCGTTTTTCCTTTTAAAAAACGGACTACTTATATTTCACTTGAAACAACATACTTTTTCAGTTATTTTTAAAAGTTAATAAATGACTAGACATTCCGTTAAAACAAACGATATTTCAGTTATTTTAACTGTTTACAATTTTTTATTTTGTATTTCTGTAAAATTATACGGTATTATCAGTTACAAATAATTTAACTGATAAAAATTTTTTCCGTAAATTTTTGTAGTTTATTAATTTAACAACTGTATAAATCTTTCAAAAATTTAGTTTTTTTGAAAAACAAATGATAAAACGTTTAAAACAACTTTACCGAAAAACTTTTTGAATAACCGTAAATAGTTACTGTAAAACTTTTCTAGGTGTATAAAAATGTCTCAGAATCTGAGACATATTTCCTATGGATAAGATCTCTGAATCTGATAAATTTTTCTAAACGAGTTTGTATTAGAATTTTTAATATTGACAAGGGAAGTATCTCAACCCTTATGAACCGATTTGCCTGAAACTAAAAATATATATTAAAGAGACGATTTTAAGGTTGGGGTGTCTCGGCTTATCGGCCATATCGGTGTTTAAAAATTTCGTTGTCCCCTTATGAAACCATTTGGACCTTTGGGAAAATTTTGATAACTTCCGAACTAACAGGAATATCATCTAGGGCAAAAATACGGGTCGACTTAAATTTAATAAAGATTATTTCTTATCCATATGGATATCGTAGGTCTATGTCTTCACATAAGTACCCCCAAAAATTTACACATTTTCCTGAAAAAAATATTTAAAGAAGCCGCATTCTTATAAGGTTATGCCACCATTGGAAAGGCATTAAAAAAACCTTTCTTTTTATATGAAAACATCATATAGTTTCTTAAAAAGAAATTGCTGAAAAATAAAAAAAAAAAACGATTTTTTCGCCATTTTTTGACACATGTTTTGAATCCTTAAATCCCCGATATGGCCGATAAGCTGAGACACCCCAACCTTAGAATTGTCTCTTTGATATATATTTTACACTCAAAAAAAAAACTTGTAAAATTAGCTAAAAATTTAGTTAAAAATAACTAAAAAAACACCTGGTTTTGAACCTGCCAAATTTTTGTTAATTTAACTAAAAATATTTAGTTGTTAATTCGTAAAATAGATTTAGCAAAAAAACCATCAATTTAACTAAAATATTAGCTAACAATTTTGTAACATTTTTACGTTATTCGTTTACCAAAAAATTACTTAAATTTAGCAAAATTTTTTGTTACTTTTTGTAAGTATAAATTTACAAAAAATGTTGCTAAATATTTTGTAAATTTGTTAAATATTACAAATTTGAAAGAACCTAAAATCCAAAATTCTGATTAAAATAAAAAGAAAAATTAATTTAAAGAGCATGTTGATTTTATTGATATTAAATGAAAAATGTTTACATGTAGTAATTTCTTCTATGTTGTTACTTGTGCTTCTTTAACTTTTTACCAGTTGACGTTTTGAATGTTGGCAAATTCATCTTCTTTTCGCTGTTAGATAATGTTTCGTCATATGATATTAGACGGCGTTACCGGTCATCTTTATTTGTAGGTAATGTTTCTTCATTTGACATTAGATGGCGTACCGCTCATTTTTTATTTTTGGGTAATTTTCCTTCATTTGAAATTAGATGGCGTTACCGGTCATTTCATGTCATTTTTGCATGACTGATTAGTATTCTATAGAATAAAAAAGTTAAAATTTTTACATTGAAAAGGAAAAATGTTTCTTGTTTTATACCTGTTGATGTTATTTGTTTGTTTTTTAGATCTGAAAAACAAAATATTTTTTGGTTAACAAACAACACAAATTGAAACCATAAGTTGATACTTACACGGGTAGTTGTTTTGCCAGGTATCTGTCTATGTTGTCATCGTTACACCAAAATGAGTATTTTTCCAACAGGAATCCTGTTAAAATATCCTTACTGAAATAAATAATATTAATTTATTTTATGTTTTTTAAATAATATAAATTTTTTTTTTTTTTATTATTTTTTAATTTTTTTTTATAAAACACGCGTCTTTTCGATTTGAAAATTTGTGTACACTACTTTTTTTAGAAAAATGAAAGCATCAAAAGGAATGAAAAGGAATAATGTGGTCAATTTTAAGTTTTTCTACTTCAACCAGCGATTTTTATTTGCCTATGACCACAACACAAAGGCTTTGGCTTTAGGCTTCAAAAAAAAATAAAAAAGGTATTTTCCGAGTTTTAAAATACATTACATAAAAAAATGCTTTACAAAAAGAAAATGGGACTTTGAAAATAAATTTCATGTAAAATTAAACCAGTACAAATCAAAATTATACCTAAGTATGTTGAAATTAAAAAAAAAATATCAAATTTTTATTGGTTACAGTTAAATTTCCTGGTTGAAATTTTGCAAAACTTAAAATTAAGACTAAATTGTGTCACAAATAGTTCTTCTCACTAATATTACAGAATGTAAATATTTAAAGTGTCACGCCAGCTAAAAATGACAATAAACCGGGTTATTTCAGGAATAAGTTGGGGCAAACAATAAATCGTTGAAAATAATTTCAAATTTTTATTATGTGCAAAATAAACCTTTCTATTTGCTTGAATTTTCGTTTACATTCTTGACAATCTAGAGAGATATCTTATAAAATTTAATTTTAGCTTCACAAATAAAATTTATTATTCTTAACAAAAATTAATTTTTTTTACTTGGTTTTTTATTTTTTGTTAACCAAAAACGGGTTTACTTAGGAAACGGATTTTTGTATATGACTTTGATGGAGTTCAATGTTTGTTCAAGATAATAAAAATTAGCTAAATTTACCTATTTACTTACCCTTTAGCTAAATTTTACCCATTTTTACTTTTTATGTCAATATAAAATTTGTAACATAGTTATTACTAGGGCAGCATTTCCATGAACTAAAAATCGAAAATATATGCTAATAAAATGCAAAATATGCCCTACAAAAACTAAGATTATGCAGTAAAAATATTAAACGTAAACAATTAAAATCTTGTTTTCATATGAAAAATAATATCAAAAATTAAAACTTTAAACAAACACTTAGGACAAAATTTTTTTTTGTAAATTTAAACAATTTATTAACGAATAATTAACCCATTTTGGACCAAGATTCAATTTATTTATTTTTTTTTTTTGAAAAAAAGGTACTTTTTTAGGGTAATTAGCACCCACTGATCTAAAAGCAACAATTTTTTTTTAATGTTCCGTTATCCCAGAAAAGCCTGTAGTTCAACTTCTTTTTGCACTTTAATTATTTATATTTATTTGCTATTTTATTTAATTATTTTAGTTTTTTTTAGAATTTAATTGTAAATTAAATCTAAAAAATAAAATTAATTAAAAAATTAAAAGCCGAAAATAAAAAATGCAAAATTTTCGTTTTTGCTTAAAACAATTTCTGTGCTGATGCTCGTTGCATTTGATGCAAATTTAAATTGCGGTGGTCAAGGGGGATATTATATTTTTAAATTTAGAAAGATAAGACTTAACATTAGCAAAAAACTTATCTGAAATTCCAACTTTTTCATACATAAATATTTTTTTGAAAATATCAAGGCGTGATATTTTTTTTAATTGCAGAAAGATAAGACTTCACATTAGCAAAAAATTTACCTGAAATTCCACCTTTTTTATTCATAAATATTTTTTTTGAAAAAGGTTATCTCTATTATTCGAAAAACCTCACAAAGGGTTGAAATGGGTTAAAAAAGTATTTTTCGTGTCCATAAAAATAATTTTTTCAAAGTTAAAAAAAAAAAAAAATATGAATCAAATTAATGGCGATTTTGCTAATTTTCACCAAAATATGCATTAAGAAGTTGCAAATATGCACAAAACTACAAAAAAACGAAATTTAAAAAAAAAATATTTTTTCAAGTTAATATGTATTAACTTATTTGTGGTTTTCTAATTTATGCCAAAATACGTTAAAATATGCATTAAAAAGTTGCAAATATACACTTAAAATATGTTTTTAAAAGCAAAATATGCAGTATTTTCTCTACTGCACTAATGTGCAAAAATATTCTAAAACAAATCGATTCCATTTTAAATAATTGATTTGGAAAAATAATAGAGCAATATTTCTTTTAAGGTACCTTTAGACGACGCAATATTATGTACAATATGCAATTGTAATGATGGTGTGTGGGTAAGATTGACCATTGTACAATCGTCAATATTACCTACACACCATCAATATAAATGCATATTGTACATAATATTGCGTCGTCTGTAGGTACCTTTAGACTATACGCAAAAAGCATGCATTTGCATAAAAATCGCATCCCCAGTTATTATTTAGAATTAAATTACTAATACAAGTCCATTGAATGTGTAAAATCAATTTGTTTTTGGTCTCTCCAACGTTTTAGCGAGTTGTTAGCTTAGGTAAGAAATAGCAATTTATAAATTTTAAAATAAATTTTATGGCTTACTAAATGAAAAACGCTACTTTGAATGGTAGACAAATCAAAAACGCTACTTTTAGTGAGAAAAACGATTAATTTTCAACATTGCTCTGTAAATGAAAACAGTGTTGCCGTGTATTAAAAAAAAAATACCGCACAATCTCAGAATTTTTCTAAAGGAAAATGTTTCAGAATCTAAGAAATTTTATTTAAAAAGTTAAGGGCAGTAAAGCCGAAATTTTTTTGTTGTCACATATTTTTGTTGTCAAAAAATACTTATAATTTAAGAATTACTAAAAAATATATATTTATTCTTTTTATATAAAATTTGAAAATCTATGTAAATATCGGGAGGGTGGTTTATAAGGAGACTACAGGCGGAACTGGTCCGATTTCTTTAAATTTGTGAAGTTTGAATATCCATTCTGAATCGAACTAATATTTTGGGTTATAAACAAAAACACTCTGTGGTGCAAGATATAAATATTGTGGTATTTACAAATTTCTGAAGCTTTAACTAAACACTTACTATACGCCGATTAAATATACTTAAGTAATAATTTGGTTATTTAGAATGTTTTGTTTACAATATATTAAATCAGTTAAAAAAAGTTGGTAGTTCTGAGATTTTGGATATTTTTTGTGTTGACGCTGAAAATGTTAAAACTTAAGGCCGACAACTCTGGTACAAAATAAAATTTGTTTGCAAAAGAAAGACAAACATATAAGGGAGTGAGAGAGAACCACTATGCTAATTTTCGCGAAATTGCATTATCAACCAACAGGTAGAAACGAATAGAAAAAAACTGCCTTTTTGTAAAACACAAAAATAACCCTTATTTATGAAACACCTGTAACATTTTTATTATCTTTCGTTTCTCTTGTAAAATTAAATGATTTATAAAAAATTCATCTTTAAATTTATAATAGACAGATATTTTTGCCTCCAGATAATAAACCAGAGACTATTGCAATTTAGTTTCCTCTAAAATTAAATCTTTTTCAAATCCACTACAATGTAATAAAAAATAGTATTTTTTCAAATACATATTTAAGAAGATGCAGCAATATTTCTGCTAGATGGCGGTTTTTTAAACTGTTACCTAAGACACAAGAATGAAAATTTTCTTCTTTTCACTAGATGGCGCTTTTTAACTGGCAATTTAAAAAAAAATAGCAAACAAGTTAGTTAAAATTAGCTAAAAAACTTGTAAAAAAAATTGTAAACTCAATTTTGCGATTAACAAAAAAAATTAATTCAAAATTTGTAAAAAAAACTGTATAATTGTAAAGTGAATTTAGCTAAAAATTTAGTTAAAGTGCTGATTTCAACTAAAAATTTGCTAACCAAGTAGTAAACTTGAATTACGAGAAAAAATTTGCTAACTTTACAATTTTTTTTTTTTGAGTGTAAGTTTCAGGCAATTTGGTTCATAAGGGTTGAGATACTTCCCTTGTGAGTATCAAATTAAAAATGCCGCAGAGTTTTGTACTCTAGCTCAAAATATTAAATCATGATAATGTTTTATTTAATAAAAACTTTTTACGAATAACAAAAAAATATGTGAGTGTTAAAAAAATATTCAGAAAAAAATAACTCTAAGAAATTTCTCAAATTTTTTCAATATTCACAAAAAAATTGGAAAACTAAGAACAAATGAATAAAATACAAAAAATGAGTCAGAAAAATGCAGATATATTCAGAAAAAATCACAAAATTCAGAAAGAAAAACAACTAGAAATTTAAGAAAAATCAGAATATACTTATAACATGTTTTTTACTTATAATTAAATAAAAAAGTATAAAGAATTAATGCAAACAAATTTTGCCCTAACAAAAAGAAATGTACAAGCTAAAAAACTTAATAAAAAAAAAGATAAAGTTGACAGATCACGGATTCGATCACCGGATCTTTTGTTTTTCAGTCTGGCTCACTTCAGCAAGTCCACCGTAGCTTATCTAAATAATGATTTAAATTTTGTTATGTTTCTCTTGCTTGTAGATATTTGATTTTCAAATATACTGGTAGTGTTGCCATGTGGTAACATTTTATTGGAAAAAATTTGCGATGATGGAAACTAATCTAATTGGATATGCGATATTTGGTATAGCAATACTGCGGCGCTAGGTGTCATTACCAGAACTATGTGTTTTTTTTTTATTTTATTTATTAACATAGAGAAACATAGAGGCGAAGGTGAAAGAAAAAATGCCTGCGAATTTTGTACTCTTGCCCAAAACATTAAATCATGACAATGTTTTGCGGAAGATTTGGGTATACTTGCCAAAGCAAAGTTTTTTTAAAAAAAATAATTTTATAATACTTTGCTATTCCATGCAAAACGAATTGAAATATCAGTCGAGGACCCCATTAAAAAAGCAAAAGAGCTGTACATTTCGTAAGTGAGTGCAAAAATAAGTGCAAAAAAGTGTTTTTACATTTTGGAGAGTATAAAAGATTCGGCACCAAAGAATATAACACTCACACTTGTTTTATGTAAATTTGATAAAGAAATGGAAAATTTTTATGCGAACCTACAATTTTTGGTGAAAAAAAAAATTTTGATGAAAAAAAGTTTTTGATGAATTTTTTTTATAAAAAGAAAAATTTTTTGATGTAAAAAAATTGATGAAAAAAAAAATATGAAAAAAAATTTTTTTTTGGTGAGAAAAAAATTGAAAACAAAATATTTGATGGAAAAAAATTGATGCAAAAAAAAATATGATAAAAAAAAATATGAAATAAAAATTTTGATGAAAAAAAAATTTGATGAAAAAAAAGTAATGAAAAAAAAAAATTTATGAAAAAAAAAATTTATGAAAAAAAAAATTTAGATGAAAAAAAAAATTTTTTGATGAAAAAAAAAACAAAAACTTGATGAAAAAAAATTAATGAAAAATAAAAAGTTGATGAAAAAAAAATTGATGAAAAAAAATTTTGATGAAAAATTAAATTGATGAAAAAAAATTGATAAAAAAAAAAATTTGATAAAAAAAATGATGAAAAAAACAGTTGAAAAAATGACGAAAAAAAAAGATGAAATAATTTTTTTTTGTTGAAAAATAATTATGTTACTTTTTATTCACCAGCTGGTGAAAAATGGTTTTATTCACCACGAGGTGAATTTTTATCCAAGTTATAAACCCAAGTTATTAAAATTTTTGGTTTTAAGAAAATGAAAAAAGTAGTTCTTGTTTTCTTTTTCGTTAATTGTTAGCTTATATAGTCAAACTAAGGTGGCGTCCTGCAACTTTTTAAAATTAGACACCAGCCTAAAAACATTATCATGTTAAAAAAAATTTATGGAAACAAAAATTGATGAAAAAAAAAATTTGATAAAAAAAAATAGATGAATATAAAATTGATAAAAAAAAATTGATGAAAAAAAGTTTGATGAAAAAAAAAAAAATTGATGAAAAAAAAAATTATGGAAAACAAAAATATTTTGTTGAAAAATAATTATGTTACTTTTTATTCACCAGCTGGTGAAAAACGGTTTAATTCACCACAAGGTCTATTATTATCCAAGTTACAAACCCAAGTTACTAAAATTTTTGGTTTTAAGAAAATGAAAATAGTAATTCTAATTTTCTTTTTCGTTAATTGTTAGCTTATATAGTCAAACTGAGGTGGCGTCCTGCAAGTTTTTTAAAATTAGACACCAGCCTTAAAACATTATCATGTTAAAACATAAAAAAAATGTTTTTTTTTAAATGAATGCAGAAAAAGCATGTGGAACTTTGTTTCACGAGCGAACCCTGGAAAATAGTATTTTGGAAGGCTTGCTGTCTATAACATAAATTATAAAGCTTTAGAGTTAAAACACCTCAATTCAACCGAAAAAAGTAGCATTTTTGACCTTACCCCTTTTGAATTTGATGAAACTTGGAATATAGTTGGGCTCTTACAAAAAAATCAAAGTGACAAAATTTTGGACTTCTGGTAGTTCTTCTTCCCGAGATATGGGGTCTTGAAAATTGGCAAAATCGTATATATTTGACAAAAGTAATCTGAGATAAATAAGGATAATACGAAAAGTAATAATAGTCAGGTCGCAAATAATAGGTAATGAGACAGCCTTTAAAATGGCATTTCCCAAAAAATTTTTTGAAAAAAATCAAAGGTCATTGGTTTTAACCTTAATTTTTGGAGAGCTATATCTCAAAAAACGATACTTTAAAAATTTTGGAAAAAATATATGATATTAAGGGTCACCTTTAGTACTTAAGTTTAAATTTTCAGGATGGAGACTTCATTGGAACTTTTAATATTAACAGAAACATAGTGACAGGAAAGAAAAATCGGTTATTTTCCCTTAGAAAAAACAATTTTTTTTGTCTTTGAGATTCTGGTGCCAAAGTTCACTTTTCTGAATGTTTTTGACATGCTGCGTCCATATATGACCTTTAAACTGGCCTATTGCTATTAGATTTCGAGATATCTGCACATAAATGTGTGAAAATGGCTAAAATGCTATTGCTGTGTTTTTTGAACATTTAGGTGCATATATATTGAAAAGTAATAGCGATAGGCCAGTTCAAAGGTCATATTTGGACTCAGCACGTCAAAAAAATTCAGAAAAATAAATTTTGGTTCCAGACTTTCAAAGACAAAAAAAAATATTTTTTTTCAAAGGGAAATTACACCGCCTTTTCTTTCCTGTCACAATGTTTCTATTAATATTAAAAGTTCCAATGAAGTCTCCATCATGAAAATTTAAACTTAAGTTACATAGGTGATTCTTAACAACATATATTTTTTTTCCAAAATTTTAAAAATATCGTTTTTTGAGATATAGCTCCCCAAAAATTAAGGTTAAAACCAATGACCTTTGACCTTTTTCAAAAAAAATCATGGGAAAAGCCATTTTAAAGGCTGTCTCATTACCTGTTATTTAAAAACTGAATGAGACCTGTATTATTATTACTTTTCGAGACATCTTTATTTATGTCAGAACACTTTTGTCAAATATACTTATATGATTTTGTTAATTTTTAAGACCGTATATCTCGAATACTGCAATGACCAGAAGCCGGAAAAATTGGCAAAATCTCTTTTTTGTTAAAGTAAACCCCAGTACTTAATTTCATTAAATTTGGAGGGGGTGCGGTCAACTCGTCGGTTGAATTAAGGTGTTTTAGCTCTTTAAGGTTCATAAAAAGCCGAAATTAATTTACAAAAAAAAGTAGTAGAATGGGAGAAGATTTTTCGTATGTTTTCCAATTGCAGTGGATTTGGAAAAGTTTTTAAGTTTTCAAATATCAAAAATTTCCCCACGAAACACATTTTGTATAAATACATAATTGTTACTCTATTCATAAGTAAGTTTTTATTTTTTTAAATATACTTCTACGAAAATGTAATTTAAGATTTGTAAGAGGAAAAAAGTTTTTGTTTGATTATATGTTTATGTATGGTTGTTATGTTATATTTTCCTAGTGTTTTTTTTTTTCTTTATTTTTTATTTTTATTATTCAAATAGTAAATAAAAAAAACTGAAACAACACTGAGAAATACAAAAAAAAATACTGTAAATACGTAAGTATATTTTATATACACACATTTATCTGTACGTAGAAAATGTATAATAAAATATGTAACTCATAACAACAGCAACGACAACAACCAGAAAAAAACGTCTGTAAATGACACTGATGCCAACTTTTTTTTACAAAAACCCGCTAAATCAGGAAAAAAAATCTCCAGAAAACACCAAATTCAAAAACAGAAAATAAATTTAGCTATTTAATAGCTAAATATCATGAAATTTGAAAGGTAGCGGTTTTTTGAAAAAAATGTAACGTTTTTTTTTAAATAATGTATGTATTAGCTATTAAAACAGAATGTTATAAAACGAGAATTTTTTAACAAAGCAAGTAGAGATGCGAGCGTGACACGAATTTTTCGTAATTCACGCGTGATCGTAAGTGAAATTTAATTCATACAAAATAATTAACACAAAATTGTGATTTAAATAAATTTTTAAAATTGTTTTAAGGAAATTAAATACTTTTTGTGCAAGAAATCGAAAACAGTAAAATAAAAATATGTTAATTTAAATTTCGTGAGTCTTCGTGAGCGCGAGAAAAATTTTAGTTACTCACGTGAGCGTGCGTGAACGTGAGCAAAACTAAATTTCGTGCGTGAGTGTGTGTATGCAATATTTTTATTTCGTGACCGTGCGTGAGTTAAAATGCACTCACGCGCCCATCTCTAATAGCAAGTTTAAAAATTACAGAATCGAATACACCTGTTTTGGCCATAGCCAAATATTCGGCAAAATTGTAACTATTCAGCCGAAACCAAAGCCGAATATTAAAAATAAATATTTATGTAGGAAAAACAAGCGAACAAGTTAAATTTGACTTACAAGGGAGGTCTCCCTGGTTCACCCTCCAAACTTCATGAAATTTGGATACGTATTTTTTTTAGCGGCCTAAACTCAAAGGTATTTAAAATACCTACTCTTATTGTTAGTGCCAAAAAAGTTAATATTTTTCGACTAATTAACAAAAATGTCCTAAAATGTTGCTACTTTACTCAATATGACGAAAAGCTGTGCATGCACACCGAACCAAATACGGCAGTAATATTTACGAAAAAGCATGTTGATTTGACGAAAGAACAATCATTATACAGCTAACAAAACAGGGGTGTTGATTTGAATAAAATTTTCGTTAATTTATATTTGAGATAAATTTGACGAAATTTCGTCAAATTAACAGAATTATTTTCGTCAATTTGAATAAAATAGTTTATTCAATTGGAATAAATATCATCAATTTAACTAAATAATTTTCGTAGATTCCACGATATTTTATCAATTTTACTACCCTTACAAAAATAAAATATCCATAAATATTATTTTTGTTATTATTTTAATTTTTTTATTGAATAGAATATTTTAATATTTAAAGACTTAAAAAATTTTAACTATAATAAACAAAAAACAAATACAAAATAATTAATAATTGAACTAATTTAAATATAAACTTACACAAAGGGGAAAACGAATGACTTTTTACAGCAAATGACGAAGGAAATGTACATATTTCCAAATTCCAGACTTGTTTATTGTTTATTTTTGAACCCTTGTCAATATAATATGTATGTAGAATACCTAAAAACATTAATAAAAATTAGTTGTTTGTAAATTTAATTTTTATATAATCATTACTTACTCAAAATTTAAAGATGTTTTCACATAAAATTTTGCAGCATTTGAAAACCATGCCAAAAATGGCATAAAAACTAATAGCTTTAGGCAATTGGATAAAATTCCATTAAAAAATAAATTAATTTTCACAAAAAATACATTTTTTTCATAACGCTGCACATTGAAAAAATAATGGCGTCCAAACTAATAATATTAGTCAATTTGACGAAATTTTGTCAATTTTACTTCTTCAGAGGATGTAAACTTGACGAAATTTCGTTGATTTGAATAAAATTTGTTGAATATTAAAAAAAAAATTGACAAAATTTTGTTAAAGATCTACGAAAATTTTTTGTTGATTTTACCAACGAGATTTGGTTCGGTGCATGTTTGGCCAAGGGAATTGGTTTTATTTTGTAGAGCAAAAAAAAAAAAATAAAGGGGCACGTTTTTTTAGCGCTCCAAGTTTATGTTTCGATGCAAATAAGGAATAAAAACGCAGGAAACGATCAAAAACTAACCACAAAAATATTAGTTTTTTACCCTTTCCTGCACGCAAAAAAAAACTTGTGTCGGAGTGAGCAAAAATCTGGCATAATTTTACCAAAAATATGCTAAAACTACAACCGACGAAGTAGTTTTCGTAATTTAGCCAAAACACTTATGTAAAAAATTTTGAAGAAAATGCTAATGCTATTTAAGCAAAAACTTGGTAAAATATACCAAAAGAAATATGGTGAAATATACCAAAATTATTTGAAAAGCTGACTAAAAATAATGCTAAAAATTACCACATTTATGCTAAAATAAATTTTCAATAAATTTTTGTAAAAATTTGTATATTTGTTGAATTTAAAATTTTTACAGAATAAATCCATATTAATATAATAAATGTTGTGTAGGATTTAATTTACCACCGACCAACTGACCCTTTTTGTACAATTTTCTCGAGTGACTGCTGCCTACGCTTCTTCTTGAAGTAAAGGATCCGCTATAGCTTCACGAATTTATTTAAAAGCATCCTGTAAAAATAGAAAATTATTACAAAACATACATTTTTAATTTAAAAAATTGGTTAACCCCATTGGTCTCTTGGTAAGGAGGAACACTTACTTTGTCATTCCATTTGTAACCCATCAAAACAGGTATGGACTCCCTTGGCTTTGGGTTTTTAGGTTTTAATTTTATAACTAAAGGCAGGATTGGTGTCCACGCTCTTTATTGTAGTGAAGGATTCTCCATAGCTTCAAAAATTTATTTAGCAGTACCCTGTAAAAATATAAAATTATTACCAAACACTAATTTTTAACTAAAAATCTATTAAACCATATTGGTGTCTTCGGAATGCGGGTATACTCACTTTATCATTCCATTTGTTATTCATCGAAACATACGTCTGTGGCTCCATTGGTTTTTCTTATTGAATGGTGTTTTAAGTGATGAAAGCAAAATTAACTTTAACATTCTTTTATCTTACATTTATTTATCTTTTAGAAAACTAATTATTTGTTTCACCGAACCAAATACGGCAGTAATATTTACGAAAAGGCATGTTGATTTGACGAAAGAACAATCATTATACAGCTAACAAAACAGGGGTGTTGATTTGAATAAAATTTTCGTTAATTTATATGTGAGATAAATTTGACGAAATTTCGTCAAATTAACAGAATTATTTTCGTCAATTTGAATAAAATAGTTTATTCAATTTGAATAAATATCATCAATTTAACTAAATAATTTTCGTCGAATCCACGATATTTTATCAATTTTACTAAATTTTTCTACCCTTACAAAAATAAAATATCCATAAATATTATTTTTGTTATTATTTTAATTTTTTTATTGAATAGAATATTTTAATATTTAAAGAACTTAAAAAATTTTAACTACTTATAATAAACAAAAAAAATACAAAATAAATAATAATTGAACTAATATAATTAAAATATAAACTTACACAAAGGGGAAAACGAATGATTTTTACAGCAAATGACGAAGGAAATGTACATATTTCCAAATTCCAGACGGAAACTTGTTTATCTTTGAACCATTGTCAATATAATATGTATGTAGAATACCTAAAAACATTAATAAAAATTAGTTGTTTGTAAATTTAATTTTTATATAATCATTACTTACATGAAGTTTCTCAAAATTTAAAGATGTTTTCACATGAAATTTTGCAGCATTTGAAGACGCATTTTACCATGCCAAAAATGGCATAAAAACTAATAGCTTTAGGCAATTGGATAAAATTTCATTAAAAAATAAATTAATTTTCACAAAAAATACACTTTTTTCATGACGCTGCACATAGAAAAAATAATGGCGTCCAAACTAAAAATATTAGTCAATTTGACGAAATTTTGTCAATTTTACTTCTTCAGAGGATGTAAACTTGACGAAATTTCGTTGATTTGAATAAAATTTGTTGAATCTTAAAAAAAAAATTGACAAAATTTTGTTAAAGATCTACGAAAATTTTTTGTTGATTTTACCTACGAGATTTGGTTCGGTGATACTTTAACATCGACAAGCATAATATTAGCAAAAATTTGGTAAAAAATTTTTTTTGGTATGAAAAAAGTTTTACCAAGTAGGATTGCTCAATCTTACACAGATTTTTTTTTTGCGTGTGCGTTTTAATAGTCATTTGTAAAATTATACAAACGGTATATTCGTCCTTTTTCGCATACACTGTTCATTTTTTAATTCTGTTAATTTTTGACAAGCCGCTCTACAAGTTCTCTCATCTAAACTGCTCTTTAATAAAAACAAAAAATTAAAAGTGTGAAAAATTTTAAGTTTTTTTTAATTGTTAATTTGTGACTGGTAAAAATCGCTAGATTTCCCGCTGCCCGCTAAATCACTTTTTTTCCCGCTAGACGCAAAATAAAAAAGCTAGTTTTAGCGGGAAAAACACCAAATTGGCAACAGTGGTAAATGAAAAGGTCAGTAAAATAAACATCTTTATAACCATAACACATACACGCACACTTTCAACCATTTATTTATACACTTACCCATTCACTTATATATTCATTCGTATTCTTCATTAGTTTAACAATATAACAATTTTTTTATTTGGTTTAAGAAATAAATTTAATATGCATGAGCGGGTTCAAGGGTGGGGGGGGGGGGGGGTGTTAATTTTCACCAGATTTTGGAAAAAAACAGAAGGGTAATTAAAGGAAACAAAAAGACAAAAAAAGAAAAAAGTCTCGGAATCCGATAATTTTTCAGAGAAAAAATCTAAAAATGTTACATCCAAAAATGTGACAATTTCGGTAAAAAAAATTTATATCGATTTTTTTTTATAAAAAATATTACAGGATTTGTTACTTTGTTTTTTAGGGGCATGGCTTCAAATCCCACTCATGTCACATTTTCCCATTCACTTATATATTCATTCGTATTCTTCATAATTTTAACAATATAACAATTTGGTTTAAGAAATAAATATAATACGCATGACTGGGTTCAAGGGGACAGGGAGGGAAATTTCCCCCACGAAACTAGATTTTGAAGAAGAGCAAGAGGATAATTAAAAGAAACAAGAAGAGGATAATTTCGGTAAAAAAACCTACATCGAGTTTTTTTTATAACAAATATTACAGGATTTGCTACTTTCTTTCTTGGGCATGCTAAAGCATGTTATTAGCAAAACCGTATAATTCAGAATGGTTTTACCTTAAATTTACGTGTTGAAAAGCGAGCTTTAAAAAACAAACTTTAAAAACATTGGTAAGCCACAAAATTAATTTATAAAGTATTTTTGTCACTCGGAAATATTTTTAGACTAAAAAAAAAATTACTCTCGAAAGAAATTTTACACTCAAAAAAAAATGAGTAAATTTTCTTTTTTTTACAAAAATGAAAAAATTAAAAAAAAAATGAGTAAATAATTAAATACAAAATTTAATAATTTTTTTTATTATCTTCGTGTTTTGAATTCTCATTTAGTTTATAGTATTTTGTATATGTATATGAACACTTGAAATCATCTTTATGAAATTTTCATATGTCTTTAAGACATACATTTGGTAAAGTTTGAAAAAACATTTTTAATTTTTGTTTAAATGTGAAACTTTTTTAAACTTTTTAAAAAAATAATCTGATAAATTTTGAGTAAATTTTTACCTGACACAATTAAAAAGTTACTTAAAAATCAAAAAATTTTTAATTGTGTCTATTAAAAATTTACTAAAATTTTTTAGTTAGTATTTAATAATTTTTTATTAAAAATTTACTCAATACTCTTCAATCGCTTACTGGTGTAAAATTGAGTAATTTTTTACTCAATAGTATTAAAAATTTAAATTTTTTTTTCTGTGTACAGGCAGAGACCCCATAAAGTATATGAGGCATTCCATGTCAAATCGGATATTTTGAATAATTTTTTTTTAGATTTTCCCAATTTGTTGACAGTTTTTAGTGCCTTCGAAAACTCCTTCGTGGTAAATTTTCAGATTTTTTTGACGACCCGCTCAGATGATATCGAATTTTTAAAAATTGGTAGTTAGTTCCCTTACACAAACTTCTTTAATCATAACTTCTTCAATAATGGTCCAAATTGAATTTTTTTTTTAAATTTTTGATTTTTTACGTACTTTAAAAAAAAAAAAAACAAAAAAATCTTAAAAGTGCTGTAGTATCATAGAGATATAAACTTTTTTTTAAAGTCATGAAATTTGTACTTTATTTGCACTTTAAATAATATTTATACCCTACACCACTCTGTGGTACAGGGTATATTGAGTTTGTGCTGATGTTTGTAACTACCCGAAATATTGGTCCTAGACCTACCTTCAAGTATACCGATCGACTCAGAATAACTTTTTGAGTCGATTTAGCGATGTCCGTCCGTCCGTCCGTCTGTCCGTCCGTCCGTCCGTCCGTCTGTCCATCTATCGGTTTAAGCACGATACAGGTCGCAATTTTCAATCAATTGACCTGAAATTTGAAACTTAAGCATCTTTTGGCCCAAGGACGAAGCCTATTGAAATTGGAGGAAATCGGTCCATGTTAAGACCTAGCCCCCATACAAACGCCCCCTTTGGATTCGGCTTTAATGACTCTAATAACCGTATTATAATAGATATCGCTTTGAAATTCAGCAAGTAATCAAATTTTGTATGTACAAATCACCATTCCAAATTTCAAGGGAATCGGGTCAGTCCTTCTGGTAGTCCCCATACAAACCACCTTCCCGATATTCACATAATTCCCTCAAAATTCATAAAAATGGAAATATTTGATAAAAAAATTATTTTTAGGTGCTAAATGTGTACTTTAGCAACCTTAGCAAATCGGAATATAATTGAACCATTTTTGGACTTAGTCCCCCATATCAAAATATCGACCGATATTCAGTTAAATTGTTATATTGACAAAAAAAATTAACCAATTCCACTTAAAATTTATCTGTGTGTGTTTTCTACACTAAATAAAGATCTAACAAAAGACAGATACAATCGGTCCATGTTTGGACTTGGGACCCTTTTTCCGGAAAACACTGGTGTAGGGTATCATATGGTCGGTCTTGACCGACTATAACTTGCTTACTTGTTTTTAATTATATTGAATCATTAACATTTTAAGAACGTAAATTTCATAAATTTGTTTTGTTTAAAACCGTATAAAAGTGCGTTTTTTAAAGAAAACAAAAAGCCTTTTTTCAATCCCTCATTCAACCTTCATTCTATTAACCCCAGGCAGTTAATGTTTGAGTATTTGAGGTGCATGCCTAACCCCTGGTGGTATGCGATTTTTAAGTTTTAAATTTAAATCTCAATTTTGAAAATGTATGTACTCTTTGATTTTTGTATGCGATTTTTAAGTTTTAAAATTTAAATCTCAATTTTGAAAATATATGTACTCTTTGATTTTTTTGAAATTTTTTTATGTAAAACTTCTATCGATTCTACAATTTATTGCCCAAAGGATCGTGGATAACGATTATTACTGTTTTTTAAACTTTTTTTTTTAATTTTATTGTAATTTTCCAATCTTTTCTACTGCTCCAATGCTTCGTCATAAGGGGTTAATTTCCAAGACCGACCCCCATGAATTTTTTCGCGTAAACATTTCTTCGAAACAAACTATCTCCAATTTCTGAGAGGGCTCCCACACAAAATGGCATTTTTTAAATTTGCTCCAACCGCTCTAACTGCCTTAAGAGTGCCCTTAGAGCAATAAAATATATGAACGACCCATAATATTTTTTTAGTCCAAAAATTTTCTCTGAACACACCTACCCTATATCTTTAACCATTAAGGCGGTCCCCATACAATTTTTTTTATTTTTTGTAAATTTGTTTTATTTAAGTAGCTTCTACCGGTCCAATGGTGCGTCCTAGAGAGCTCATTATCGTGACCGACCCCCATTTATTTTTACCTTCCAACATTTTACATTATCCCTCTATGACGCACAATTGGAGAAGTAGAAATGATTTAAAGATTGGAAAATTACAATAAAATTTAAAAAAAAAAAATTTAAAAAATAGTAATAATCGTTTTCCCACGATCCTACTGGGCAAAAAAATTGTAAAATCGATAGAAGTTTTACATAAAAGAATTTCAAAAAAATCAAAGAGTACATACATTTTCAAAATTGAGATTTAAATTTTAAAACTTAAAAATCGCATACTACAGCACTCTTAAGAATTTTTTTGGATTTTTTTTAAAATACGTAAACAGCACTTTTAACAATTTTTTTGGATTTTTTTTTAAAGCACGTAAAAAAACAAAATTTTGAAAGAACAAAAATTGCAATTTGGACCATTATTGAAGAAGTTATGAGTAAAAGAAGTTTGAGTTAGGGAACTAACTAAAAATTTTAAAAAATTCGATACCTTTTAAACAAGTCATCAAAAAAAATCTGAAAATTTTCCACGGAGGAGTTTTAGAAGGGTACTAAAAACTGTCAACAAATTGGGAAAATCTTAAAAAAAAATATTCAAAGTGTCCGATTTGACATGGAATGCCCCATATGTATTATTGATCAGTGATCTATTTTAAGACATTCTGGCGATGTCTGTCTGTCCGTATGTGGAAATAGCGATCACGGCCAAAGTATAAAACATATCTTCGCTGCTCCGTCGTAATTTGGTATGTGTTTTTAATGAAGTTTTCAGGAGAGCAAAAAAAACCGTTTTATTTTGTCATTTTGCCATATTTTATAAAAGTCATGCGTCTTTTAAATACATAAAGATATTTTATAGATGTGTACCAAAAAAAAAGGATGCTTTTTTAGCTAAAACGAAGATATTAACGGATTACATAAAAAACTACACATAACACATTTTGTTGGAACATTTTTGGTATTAATTTTTTTTATTTTTGGACATTTTTATACACATGACCGTTTTTGTTCAAAGAACTTAAGTTATAAAATTTGATAATAGTGCAAAAAAAATTTTAATATTCATTTAAGTGATAGTAATTACACTTCTTAAACCCATATTTTGTACAAATCTGCATCCAAGTCCTGCGTTGTTTCAATGAATTTTGTTTTTTTAGCTAAAAAATTTTACTCAAAAAAATGGTACTCAAATTTGTGCCATGAGAACTGACCATCATTTCTATATAATTGGGGCATTCTAACTTCAATGGTGAAGTCTGTTTTTGAATCAATGGAACAGTTTTCATGCAAATCATCGTATATAATGATATATTAAGTACAAACTTGAATAAAATTGTTTGCGATTAAGTGGTAAAAATCGCGATTTTTCTTATATTTCATTAATTTTGCGTTTTTTTTTTTGCAACCCCATAATTAGTTTTTAGAATTGATTTCCTGTGTATAAAAAGACTAATGTATGTGATTAATTTCTGCAAAAAAAAACTGTTTAGTTACATATAACTTTTTTGAAAATCACGAAAAATCGCTTTATTATAATGACAGCTTCCCTTTAAAATGTGATCTCATTCTTCATTTTTTAGTATAGTATGTAAGCATGCCTAAAACCCTTATGTTAAAAATTTTAAGCAAAAACGTTTATATTTGCAAAAGTTTTCTTAACAAAAACTGGTTTTAAACTACACATACCATTTTTTTTTGGAACATTTACATATGGATTTCACATAGCTACTTTTGATAATTTCTAAACCATTCAAGATATCGCTAAATGGTTTAGTGGGCAGACGGATGACATATAGAGGTTTCATTTTATGCAATAAAAAAAAACCCAAAAATGTCACATATCATATCATGACGGAGCAGCGACGATATATGACTGAGACTTAGCACATTTACTTGTTGTTTTCCTAAGTTGTTTCGTATTGCATTTTTAGCGAAATCGGTTCAGCGGTTCAGAAGTTATGAACGAAAATGTAAGAATACCTCGAAAATTTTGATACATTCTACATTACCTAAAAATACAAAATGCTTTAAATTGGCTACTGGTTGGCATATGTGAACAGAATTCGGCACAGAGTGGTATTTTTGCAAGTACAAACCTATTGTTTTACAAAAAAAAAAAAAAAAACAATCGCGGATTTTTTTTTTTTCACTAAAAAATTTGTCCGCGATTTTTTTTTTTTTTGTTTTTTGCAAATAAACTTTTTTACATTGTGGAGGGTATTAGGACATTCGGCTAGGTCGAATTTAACTTTTTTACTTGTTTTAAATTATGGTGTAGATTAAAGTTCTAACTCAAATTCTAATTACCGTCAAAAGTGGAGGTTCCCAAGGGTAACTCTCATGCAAAATATCACACATGTCGGAGTTTATCTTTTGTCCCACATTGAGCGTCAGAATTGGGATTTTTGCAAAAAAATTACTTTAAAAAAAAAAATAATTGAAATTTTTTTTTACTAAAATTAATTAAAATTTATTTTTATATGATATTTGATCGTAAATACTAAAATGTGAAATCTAAAGATTATACGGTATCATTAACCCGTTCAAACTTGATACCAAAAAATATGCATGATATTGGGGGGGGGGGGGGGGGGGGGGGGTTCTCAAAGCACCTTTTTTTTCGAAATTTGAAAATTTTTTTAAATTTGAATTTATAATTTTTTTCCTGCATTCATAAAGAACATCATGATTATGGGAGGGTTCTCAAAACACATTTTTTCCTAACTTTTTTTTAAAAAAACCTTAGTTTCTAACAAATAATTTCAAAAATAATATAGAATATTTAATCGTGACAATTGGTCTCCAATGGAACATCTTTCAAACAAAGATGTTTAACAAAGTTTAACAAAACACACAAAAATAATTAATAAATCATAATATGTTAAATTTAAGAACTATTTAAAATTTTTCATAAATGCTATGAAAAAGTTTATAAATATTATGAAAAAGTTGGTAAATTGTATGCATTCGTTCATTAATACTATGAAAATCGATCATTGAAAAAAATTTTTTTTTGTGTAAATATTTAATAAAGTTTCAAAAGTAGAACAGTTTTCGAGATATTGCAAACTTTTAAAATTTTCAACTTTTTGAAAAGTGCTTTGTAAACTAGTGTTATTATTTTTTTATAAAATAAATGCCATACCCGCCACTGGTTATATGAAATGAAAATAAACTAGGTTATGATAATAGGGGGACACATGAAGTTATGTAGGTGGAACTGCACAGATAGCACTTATGCTAAGTCTTCACTTACAATTGTAAGCATCATTTTTCGATTCATTCTTCATAAAGTAAGCGTTTTGAATTCTGAGGCATTTTTTCTATAGTCTCGGATTCTGAAACATGTTTTGTATAGAAAAATTCTTACGTTCTAGGACATCTTTTAAAAAAAACTCTAATTTTAGATTTTTTATATGATGGATAAATGTTAAACTGTAATATATTTGTTTTACAAAAAATTATTTGGTTACAACACATTTTTGTTTTTATTTAAAGCGATGGCCCTGCAAAAAGTTATTAGATACTTCTGTGTTTTTCTTGATATTGCAATTTAAAATTTAAATTTACAAATTGTTTTAGAGCTCGAATGATTTTTTTTATTAAAATCAATAGCCCGTACCAAAGAATAATAAGAAGTCGATTTTAAAAAAAGTTTTTTTTTAATTTCAAATTTTCTATATAGTTTTTGAAAGTCGATTTTAAAAACAGAAACAATTTGTATGGAAATCAAATTAAAAGTCGATTTTAAGTTTATTTTATTTTTCTGTGGTAAGGCTGAATGGTTGCCGATTGCTCCAAAAAACATATAAATATAATTTTGTTTATAAGCCGCCCTATTACGAACACGAAATAACACCAAAAATTATGTGTATAAAAAAATCCGTTAATAAAGAGATGGTTAATAAAAATATTTATGATATTATTTTCTTTATTTTTTGTTTTGTCACAAACGTTCGTAATAATAAATGTGATACCTTAAATTTTAAATGAAAGGGATGATGAGACATTAAAGTCCAAGTAAAACGTCTGGGCATTTTATAGTCATCATCACACTTTTATATGGGATCATGAGATAGATGGTCTTATATATATAGACAATATTAAGAATATTATAAGAAATACCACCAAAGTTTTTATCACGATTTCCGTAATAGTCAAACGTGTATTTTCATTTTAATGTAATATAGAAATAAATTTTTGTACATCAATAATTACATTAGTTAACAAAATTTGATTTTTTTTTGCACCAATCTCTTAAAGACATTTTCTAAAGTGTCTTGCGAACTTGTTCTCAAAAGCGGGTTTACTATTGTGTGGATATAAAATAAATATATAGGCCCTTACCACAAGAAAACAAAAAGTCTATTTTAACAAAAGTTTTATTTTAAATTTAAAATTTTTAATACATTTTTAGAAAGTCGATTTTAAAAACAAAAACAATTTGTATGGAAATAAAATTAAAAGCAGGTTTTAAATATATGGTAAGGCTGATAGAATAATAAATTTGATACGACTGCCGTTTTTAAATAGTTTTTGTTTTCGGTAAAAAATTATCAATTTTTAAAGTTTTTATTAATGTTACTGTTTTTTGCTTAATGGTATTTATCAAAAATTTCAAACCTTTAAAATATGTACCCAAGTAAAAATGTGAAGGATCAGTATTGATCCGAAAAATGGATCGCTAAGATTAGAACAGTTTTAATCGGACGGATACAATTTTATCCGAAAAATGGGTTTATCTAATTATATAAACCCATTTTTCGGATGATATTGTATCTGTCCCATTTAAATTGATCTAATCTTAGCGATCTATTTTTCGGATCAGTACTGATCTTTCAAATCTCCGATAAGAACTGATCTTACTTGGATCAGTACTGATCATTCAAATCTCGAATAAGATGTGATATATAAGAATATATCTAGCAATATGCCAAATGGACTTTTTGCGAAAAAAAATAACTTTTTTATTGCTGAAAATGGTTCTTTAGGGTATCAGAAGCAACTTTTGTTCCGCGACTTTTTCGTAATTCCGTTATTTACAAAATTACCGTTATTTTGAGGTTCATGAAGAAAATCAAAATTTCGACCTATAAATTTTCAGAATTCGACCAAATATAATATTGTTTGGCAATTTTGTACAAAATCATATGGCGAGTACTTTTGCAGAACATATGAACTCATAATTATTTGCAAATACTGGGTGTTTTGATGCATTTTTCAATAAAAATTAGTTTTACGCCATCTAGCGGCAATAATTTGTACTAACAATATTCAACAATTAGAAAAGTAATTTGAATTCCTTTCCAACAAAAAAAAAAAACGTGAAAATCGGATGAAAAATAACCGAATGAGAAAGAAAAGATCTATAACACATTTATGTAATTATTTAATTTTTTTTATTTTCATATTTTTGTAAATCTGTAAGGATTAATTCCATAGACAAATAAACAAATAAATAAATAAAAAGATAAAGCAATAGTATCACATTTGTTCGTTTGTTTTTTATTTAGTAAATCATTTGAGAATAGATAATAAGAGATTGATAACACAGCCCCACAAAAAATAAAAAAAAAACTCTGAACAAGAAACTAATTCTTTTGTATTTTGACCTTCTGAATTCGATTCCGTGATTAGAAATGAATTCTATCGTTGGGTTTTTCTGTAATTTACAAGGAAAGTCCGCAAAGGGAACCTATCCGGTTTCTTTGTAAATTTGACTTACAAGGAAGGTCTTTCACAGGGCCCCACCGATTATCCTGAAACTGTCATATAGGAAAGAGAGAAGCAAAATAAGCGTTACATGCTTTTCAAAGCTCCCCAATCTCACATTTAGCGGATCAAAGGGGAGGGGGAAAACGCGATTTTTTTGTTTTTTGAGGATTTTTTTCCATTTCTTCAAAAGAAACTATATGAACATTTTATACAGGTCGAAAAGTTTTTTGAAGGCCTATCCAATGGTGTATCGGTCGTGTCCAAACTCCAAGTTCGTTATTGCCAAAAGTGTATAATCGTTGGGGTAGTTTATGTGGAAAAGTATAAACGTACACTCAAAAAAATACGTTAGTAGATTTACTAATTTTTTTTTGCTAACGTTAGTTAGCTAACTTTTAGCAAATTTTTTGTTGAGATTAGCATGTTAGCAAAAAATTCTTGTAAACTTCATTTAGCACATTAGCAATTTTAAACAAACTTTGAACTAATTTCTTTTGCTAAATTTGAAATTGAGTTGACTACATTTTTACAAGATTTTTTGCTAATATTAGCCAAATAAATGGTAATTTTTTTTTTATTTTCAGAAAACTTAAAATGGCGCTATCTCGGAAACTAAGCCAGATAGAGCAAAATGGAGGCCATTTTTGGTTCTTAGAATCTTAACTTTTTTGGATCCAAAAAAGTTAGCATTCCCGAAAATTTTAAAATGCTCATATCTCGGTAAATATTGCCGACACAACAAAAAGTCCAAAAGCGTTTTTGTAGCACTCAACATGTAGAACAAGACCGCAAAATAGTCAAAAGCTCTCCGAGTAATATTTTTGAAGTTATCGAGTTTTTTAATTCTCAAGACCCCAGTGGTTCCCTATAATCACGTATCTCAAAAACTAAGCAAGGTAGAGCGAAACGGACACAAATTTTGGATCAAAAACTATGGCGATTTTTAAGGAACCCAACTAGGTCTAGGCCCATCGGCGTCTGGACCTATCGGGTCCGAACCCAATTGGGTCCTCAGATGTGTATAAACTAAGTTGAAAAAAAAATATTTAGTTAACTAATTATTGGCAAAACATTTTTGCTAACTTTAGCAAAAAAATTGTGGGTTCAAAATCAGCAAATTTTCTTGTAGGTTTACAAGCTTTTTTTGCTAACATTACAGTTTTTTTTTTTGAGTGTACGACCGCCAAAATCATGTACAATAATCTCTATCAGTTCGGCTTTTACACGGATTCTCCCGAAAGCCCTTATTTTTTTATAAGGTGGCAACGCTTTTTTAAATTTGAGATTGGGCAGCTAAAAAAAAAACAGGTAACTCTTATTTTTTGCCCCTAATTCCCATATTAAAGTTTCAGGACAATCGGTGGATGCCCTGTGAAAGACCTTCCTTGTTAGTTAAAATTTTTTAAAATTTTATTTCTTTATGTAAGATCAAGTCTGGTTTATTACGAAGAAAATAAGAGATGTTTCAATAAAAACTGTCAAAAATTTTAAAAGTAACATGCATTTAAACAAACACTTTTTAACAAGATCAAATTTACAAATTAGGTAAGTTCACTTTGCGGACTTTCCTTGTAAATCACAAGAAACCCCAACGATAGAATTCAATTTCTTTGGCGGCATCGAATTTAGGAGGTCAAAATACATAAGGATTGGTGGGTCTGGATTCTATGTCAGAACCTTTTTATATTTTTGTGACGGCTTCCAAGTTTTGTTGTTGCCACTTTGTTTTTTTCAGTGTATTATTCCAGCAAAAACCAAAAATTTAAGATTACTACCCAATCTATTTATTCAACACATAAAAACATTGAGTTTGTTTGTAGCTCTTAACATAAATAATGCGTTAAATTTATAAAAAGTCAAAAAATCCAAGTTTTAAGGGCCACCCTAAATATCCGTTTTAGGACAAGTGAGGGGCATTCTAATAAGCAAGTAGGGTACCTGAATCTACCCCCGAAACATTAAAAAGCATTCGGGATTCATAGCTTGAAAATGAAAAAGTTGATTTTTTTGGCATATTGCTAAATACAGTCAAACCCAGTTATGACGAACTCCGAGAGACCAGTAAAAATAGTTCGTTATAAGCGAAGTTTGATATAAGCGGGGTATATTTTGTATTAACCTAGTTTTATTTCCCAAAAAAATATTCCAATTTTGTTTTATTTGACGTTTTTTTGAAAGTGAACTACTTACTGAGAAGAAAACATTAAAAATATAAATAAATTTTATCAAAATAATAATATTAACCAACAATCTCAAACCATTTGTGAGTTTGATAAACATAATTGCCTCAAATTTCAAAATATTTATGGGAGTTCGTTATGAAAAGGTAAATATACATGAAATTGTATTCGTGGGGCCATAATAAGTAGTTCGTTTTAACCGAGGACTCGTTATAACCGAGTTCGTTATAAAAGAAGTATTTTGTGTGAAAATTGTTGCCAAAACGTCGGGACTTTTGAATTAGTTCGTTATAACCGAGAATTCGTTATAACCGAGTTCGACTGTATATCTAAACATTTTTACTAGTTTTGGCTATTGTTTTCTTCACTGCGTATAAGTAACATATATTTTACCATATATTTATATTCATCATTCGCCTTTTGTCCCCTCCATTGAGAACAATTAAACTACATATGTATTGAGAAAAAATCAAAAAAAAAAATCTTGATAAATAAAAAAAATTTCGAAAATTTACATAAAAAACACTATAAATTAGAGTTTGCAAAACGATTATAATCGTAATCGCGATTAATCTCACCAATTAATCGTAATCGACAAAAAATTATGCGATTACGATTAATCATTTTCTATGAAATACACTGTTTTTATAACGATTTTAATATATATTATATTGGCCTACGTTTCATTTACCGTAATTGCAATTTTTTTCCTTTTTTCTTGTAAGAGTAAATTAAATTTAAAGTAAAATTTAAATTTTTATCTTATTGTTAGTAACACCACAATTTTGCTTTAAAAAAAATCCAAAAGGATTTGGCTGTATTTGGTCAAAAAATTGGGGCATGATGTTTTATTAAAAAAAACAAATTTTTCTCCTGTTGCAGACTGACGACGCTCTTTCTAAATTTCCTTATAAATCAAAAAACCTAATTTTTCTTCTGTTGCTGACTGACGACGCTCTTTCTAAATTTCCTTATAAATTTTCGCACAATCAGCTCTTCAGTGGCCATTGGTAGGTATTCTGACACGAAATTCGAAAAATTATAATTTTCGGTACGCCCAAATATATACACATAAAAGTAATTTGTGTGGAATGTTTTTTTTTTACCAAGGTATCCTTCATAACAAATGTCAAGAGTCTTGGCTCGTTATTTCATAAAATATGACAAAAAGTACACTTTTTTTACCAATTTTACGACCCTTAGAAATTAAATTTACAACAACTACTTTTTGTCAGCCGGTTTTTTTTTACCAAATGAATTGTTTACCCCTTAAAAATTTATCAAAAATCCGGCCACATTTTTTACAATTTTTTTTTAAGTTTAGATGTTTGTCTATACACATAACAAATTCTGGAGGGCATTTTTCGAGAAAATTGCATTTGAATATTGGATTTCAGAAAAATTCTATAATTCTCTTGTATTTTATTGAGTCAACACCGCGTATGAGTAACGACTATTTGCGAAACCAATGAATTTACGTTACTCATACGAGGTGTTGACACAATAAAATACAAGAGAATTTGTATGAAATCTAGTATTCTAATGCTATTTAATAAATTTGTTATGATAAATAGTAGTTCTTTATTTAAGTATTTTTATGTTACATCGCTGTATCTATATTGTATTTAAATAAATAAAGGACATATATATATATACAGTGGGCGACAATACATTGGAAACTTTTTTATAGTAGATGAAATTTGTTAAAGACAAAGTTAACAATACTAAACGTTATAATTATCAAACAAGTATTATAAAAAAAACGTTATGTAGATAATTTATCAATCTTTAATTTAAGCTTAATAGCGTCCAGATTGGGAAAAATAATGAATGTGCTACGAGGGTCGATGGGGAAAATGAAAAAAATTATAGACATTTTTCAGAACATTTTTAAAAAATATTTCCGAGTCGATTTTTTCCAAGTTAAAACATTAGAAATTTAAAAAAAGGTCCAATAGTTTTTATTCAGTTAAATTATCTTAATATATCCTTAGCATATACTTAAGTGTACTAAAATTAATAAACAATAACATCTTTTCTTTGTTTACAAAAAATTGGTGGTCAAAAGAATTGGAGGTCAAAAAATGTGGATTTTTGCTACTGTACTTAAAAATTCCACTGTTTGTTTGGGTTGTTGGAAAAATTATTTGATCACTGAATAAAAACAATTAAACCTTTTTTTAAATTTCTAATGTTTTAACTTGGAAAAAATCGACTCGGAAATATTTTTTAAAAATGTTCTGAAAAATGTCTATAATTTTTTTCATTTTCCATATCGACCCTCGTAACAAATTCATTATTTTCCCAATCTGGACGCTATTAAGTTTAAATTAAAACTTGATAAATTACCTACATAACTTTTTTTTATAATACTTGTTTGATAATTATAACGTTTAGTATTGTTAACTTTGTCTTTAACAAATTTCATCTACTATAAAAAAGTTTCCAATGTATTGTCGCCCACTGTATATAAATAGTATTTATCATATCAAATTCAAAAATGGTCAACATTTTTTTTTTTTTAATTCTTGTTTTTTATTATAAATTTCTTAAAGTGTTCTAATATGCGATTTTTAAATGATTGCACTCTTTGTTTTTTTTTCAACCTTGTCTTAAAATTTTTTATTTGATTTTTTTTTAATATTTCGTTGTAAACTTAATATTTTCTTAAAATTTTAAGCTTAAGTAAATAGTGGGATTGTTGTAATTAATATATTCAGCGGTTTTTGATTTTTTTTTTTTGTCTTCCAATATTTATTAAAACACTTTGAAGAAAAAACTAAAATTTTAACAATTTTTTTAGAATTTGGACTAGAGATGTGCGCGTGAGTGATTTTTGACTCACACTCACTCACGCTCACGACAGGAATTTTTGAATCACGCATACTCACTCACGAGCATATTTTTTTACTCACACTCACTCACAATCACGTGAGTAAATTCAATACAACTCACACTCACGTGCACTCACGCAAGCTTCACTCACACTCACGTTGACTCACACTCACGAAACTCTTATTTATACAAAAAAAAATCAAAAACTAAAATTTCAAAAATCTTACAAAATTTTCGGAAAATTTAAAATTCATCGAAATTTTAAATTTTGTTTGCTTAAGTTGAGCCAAATTTTACAATTTTTTTGTTGGCCCGAGTAAAAAAAAATGATATGACACAATATAAAATTTAATATGAGTTCGTGTATATTTTGATATAATCTTATACGAAAAATGGTTTCATAAGATTTGATCGAATATTATCTAATAATATCAGTTTATATAACTTTATATCGACTTTGATACGAGTTTTGGTCTAATCCAATGATATAAAATTATATCCAATTATATTAAAATTTATACAATTTTATAAATCGTAAATGTTTTTTTTTTATGTTTTAATAAAAAGTTGAAAAATTACAATAATAAAAATAAGTTGTTCTTGAAAAAAACTTAGAAAAATTTCAAAAAATGGAGTCATGTTAAATTTTATATAAAACACTTAGAAAATATTTGCGATAAAAAAAATGTTCCTTGAAAAAATCTTAGAAAAAATTTAAAAGATGGAGTCATGTAAAATTTTATATAAAACACTTAGAAAATATTCGTGATAAAAAAGTGGTGCTTGGAAAAAACTTAGAAAAATAAAAAAATATGAAGTCATATGAAATTTTATATAAAACACTTTGAAAATATTTGCGATAAAAATATGTTCTTGGAAAAAACTTAAAAAAATTAAAAAATAATGGAGGCATATAAAATTTTATATAAAACACTTAGAAATTTACAATGATGCATGGGACCAGATGTTACAACATATAGTTATGTATGGCGATATATTAAAAAAATCGCACATCAAAATTTATTATATAAATTTATATCGCAAGACATAGTGTCACACATGATCATATATGAAACAATATGACTATATAAAAATATATAAGATCATATTAAATTATTTTTACTCGGGGATTTTATTAGTACGAAAGGAAATAAAAAGAGAAAATTAATCACGCAAACTCACGCAAAAAAATCGGCTCACGCACACTCACTCACGCAAAAATATTTCTCACGCACACTCACTCACGCAATTTTTTTCTCCACTCACACTCACTCACAATCACGTGATTAAAATTAAATTCAGTCACACTCACGCGTGAATCACGTGATTCACGCTCTAATCTGCTCATGTGCCCATCTCTAATTTGGAGCATTTTTAAAGAAGTGATAAGTAAAAAATTATCAAAAAAGGTCTCAAAATTTACTTGGAATGGGTTTTGAAGGGTACTAAGAAACTAAAAAAATATTAAATTAAAAATTTTCCAAGCGTCCGATTTGGCATGGAATACCCCATATATACTATGTGGAATCCTAGAGTCATCTTTCGATGCGTACAACACGCAATGACAAAGTGAGTATACCCCCATAACGTGGTTGGAGGTAAAAAAAAATTGTGGTATTATGCAAAGAGCTCAAACTTTCCCCAATTTAGAAATTTACGACAATTTTTTTAAAAAAAGTTCTCCCCCAAATTTCGACTTTAATCGCTCAAAACACCGCGATCAGACATATTTAGGTCAAACCAGTATGAGAAAAAAATCTTTGCATTTTGAATCTACAAAAAAATTGTAATGAAAGTTAATTGCGAAAAACTTTTATTTTAGGAGTTACAGCCAAATTAATCTATAACGGTTTTTTAGCCCATTTTTGAGGTCAAAAGTTTAAACCGCTTGTCCTGTTTGCAACCTAGAAGTCCAATTTCTGGATAGATATTATTCTTTACTCCCAACTCAACCGAAAATGAGCGGGAACGATAAAAAAACAATTACGCACATGTGGGTGCTCTAATAGACACACATCTAAAGTTTAGATTCTAAACTAAAAAAAATATGGCCGGATTTTTGATAAATTTGCTTTTTAAAAAATTAAAACTTTCAGAACGGTTTCTGAAAATTATCCAATATAAAAAAATTAGCCAATAAAAAATATACATGAATGTTAGTTTTTGCGAATGTGGTGCATTTCGTAAATTTGATAAATATTTAGTCTAGGGAAATCGACACACTTTTGACAATTTTTCAAATATTTAACCACGCCTCATTAGCCCAGTTTTTTAAAAATTGAAAGACCAAAAACGCAATATTCTTAGTTTCATAAAGGGCTACGCTACCACCTATTCAGACATTTATGGGACCTATATTTTTTCTGAAGACATTTGGTGTGGAAAGATAATTTTATTGCATAAAAATAGTACAGTAGTTCTTATTTAGTGGTCAACGAATTTTTTTAACAACCCAAACGAGCAATGAAATTTTTTAAGTACAGTAGAAGAAATCTTTATTTTTCGACCTCCAATTTGTTTGACCACCATTTTTTTGTAAACAAAGAAGACATGTTATTGTTATACCCTACACCACACTGTGGTACAGGGTATAATGAGTTTGTGCTGATGTTTGTAACTACCCGAAATATTGGTCCTAGACCCACTTTTAAGTATACCGATCGACTTAGAATCACTTTTTGAGTCGATTTAGCGATGTCCGTCCGTCCGTCCGTCCGTCCGTCCGTCCGTCTGTCCGTCTGTCCGTCTGTCCGTCTGTCCGTCTGTCCGTCTGTCCGTCTGTCCCTCTGTCCGTCCGTCCGTCCGTCTGTCTGTCCATGTAAACGGTGTAAACACGATACAGGTCGCAATTCTCGATCAATTGACTTGAAATTTAAAACTTAAGCCTCTTTTGGCCCAAGGACGAAGCCTATTGAAATTGGAAAAAATCGGTCCATATTTAGACCTAGCCCCCATACAAAGGTCCTCTTTAGTTTTGGCTCAAATGACTCTAATAGTCGCATTTTAATACGTATCTTTTCAAAATTTGGCAGGAATTAATATTTTATACACACAAATCACCATTCCGAATTTTAAAGAAATCGAACCAGTTCTTCTAGTAGCCCCCATACAAACCACCTTCCCGATTTTCACATAAATCTCTCAATTTTCATGAAAATAGAAAATATTTAATTAAAATTCTGTTTGTGTATGTTAAACGCGTACTTTAATAACCTTATCAAATCTAATTATCATCGGACCATTTTGGACTTATGTCCCATGTGGAAATTTCGCCCGATATTCAGTTGAAGCGATTTATTGTCAACAAAAAGAAGCCTATTCCACTCAAATTTGATTAGTGATTGCTTTTTACACTTATAAGTGTATAGCAATGAGATATAAAAATAATTTAAATTTTTCTTCGTTTACAAACAAATGGTGGTCAAAGGAATTGGAAGTCAAAAAATGTGGATTTCTGTTACTGCACTTAAAAAATGTTATTGATTGTTTGAGTGGTTGCAAAAATTAGCTTATCACTAAAGAAAAAACTACTGGATTGTTTTTAAAATTTTTAATGTTTGAACTTGGAAAAAATCAACTTAAAAATATTTGTAAAAAATTTTTAACAAAAGGCTATAAATAATTCCATTTTCCAACGCGTCCGTCGTTCTTATATCATATTTGCTCAATCTGAATGCTACCAAGCTTAAATTAAAGATTGAAAAATTTCCTATAAATTAACAAAACTAATATAGTGTCCAAGATTGGTGTGAATCGGTCCATCGGTTCTTAAGTTTTAGTAACTTGTAACATGCTCATGTTCCCATCTCTAACACTGTTCAACAAAATCAATTTACAAGGTCAGACCAAAAAAAAAATTGATAGAAGAGAAAAAAAAAAATTACGTATATCGACGTTTTGAAAGTTTACATCTGGGTTTCATTTTAGGGGGAGGTAAAGTTTCCCCTAAATGCAAATGTTGAATTGTCAATCTTTATTGAATATCGAGTAAAGCCTACGTTTAAAGTATATGGTGCGTTCAGCAAATTTATGTAAAATGCTACGGGGAACATTTTTGTGGAACATGTTAACCCTCTAACTCCTCAAGATAAGGGTCTTTTTTGTCCATCTTTAAAAAAAAAAAAAGCAAAAAAACACCATTAAAACAGGGATTTAAGGGGCTAAAATGTTCCGCAAAAATATTCGCCGTGAAATTTTACTATAAGTCCTTAAATACACCAAAACGGAAAACTCAACTAGAAAGTCAGAAATAAGACACAGCAAAAGAGAGCTTAGGGTTAATTTCGCATCTATTAAGAAAATCGAGCAAAGCTTAAGTTTAAAGTATATGGTGAGTTCAGCAAATTTATGTAAAATGTTACGGAGAACATTTTTGTAGAATATATTAACCCTCTAACTCCTTAAAGTTAGGGTCTTTTTTGTCCTTTTTTTAAAAAGAGCAAAAACCACCATTAAAACAGGTGTTTAAATGGTCCGCAAAAATATTTTTCGTGAAAAGGACTTATAGTAAAATTTCACGGCGAATATTTTTGCGGAACATTTTAACCCCTTAAGTCCCTGTTTTAATGGTGCTTTTTGCTCTTTTTGAAAAGAAAGACAAAAACTACCCTTACCCGTAACATTTTACATAAATTTTCTGAACACACCATATACATTAAAAGTAAGCTTTACTCGATTTTCTTAATAAGTGCGAAATTAACCCTAAGCACTTTTGTTGTATCTTATTTCTGACTTTCTGGTTGAGTTTTCTTTTTGGTGTATTCAAGAACTTATAGTAAAATTTCACGGCGAATATATTTGCGGAACATTTAAACCCCATAAATCCCAGTTTTAATGGTGTTTTTTGCCCTTTTTGAAAAGAGGGACAAAAAAGATCCTTAAATTGAAGAGTTAGAGGGTTAACATATTCCACAAAAATGTTCTCCGTAGCATTTTACATAAATTTGTTGAAAACACCATATACTTTAAAAGTAAGGTTTACTCGATATTTAAAGACGATTGAGAATACAACATTTGCAATTGGGGGAAACTTTACCTCCCCCTAAAATAAAACCCAGATGTAAACTTTCAAAACGCCGATACACGTATACTTTTTTTGTCTCTTCTATCAAATTTTTTTGGTCTGGCCTTGTAATTTTTTTTTTGTGTTGTACAGTGTAATTTAAATTAATTTTATTGAAATCTTTATTAATATTGGTGAGCATTTAAAATATTTGTAAAGAAAATTTTTTTAGGTAACAAATAACATTCAGCATTAAATCAAAAATGTTATTTAACATGTAATAAAACTGTCATATCCAGCAATCATATAACAGTTTTAATAGAACATATAACACATTTCGAACAATATTATAACAGATAATATAAATTGTTGAATATAACAGGAACAATGTTAGAAATTCAACATAAATATTAGCTATGTTAGTATTTACTACAAATATAACACAATTTTATCTTACATTATGTTATAAAAATTATTTGGCTGTATATTTCTGCAAAATGGGGTGTAAACTGTCTGTTAAAAGTGCTGCTGAGAAAAAAGAGAAGCTACAAAATTTAAGAGAAATAATTGTAACATTTATGCAGCATCCTTTTTTTTTGTGTGACTAAACATTAGAACTCCAAAGACCAACATTTAAGAAAAAAAAAAACAGTTTTGTTTATGCAGACACGAAACTATGAAAATAGCACAAAATCAGGACATGGAACAGCATCTAGATTTATATGAGAATTTAGTCAGTGCGTTAACTTACGGTCGAACACAACTTATATAAAAGCATAAAAGACAGGATATTAAGAACAAAAAATATTTATAATAACAGAAAAAAAAGGAAGAAGTTTTTTTGGAGAAAAAAAAAATGTTAAAGAAAATTTTTAAGTGTAGAAAGTTAAAAGTGTAAAAAGGATAATTTTGAAGTAATAAATTAAGAGCAAAATTACTATAAAACGTCAATTAATTATTTTAAAAAAATTTGATAATTTTTTTTTGTAAAAATTTTAACTGTTTAGTCATTATAAAGAGTTTGTGTTTTTTCAGCTACTTAAAAAAAGGATAATAAGCTTAAATACCTTAACTTTTAAAGTCCTTTTAAAAAAAGAAAACACGGGTTTTTAAATACAAACAGTCAAAAGGATTATGAAATTAAAGCAAACAATAAATGTATAGAATTATAAAACAAAAGTACTGCGGAAAATTATAGTGCTGTAATAAAAATTATATACTTTTTATCCCTGTGTAATATAAAACATCCTTAACATCTTTAGCATCCTTGTCGTCCTTTTTAACGTCTCCTATTGAAAGCTCGTGACTAAAACGATTTACAAAAAAAAAGGTGCCATTAATGCTAGGAGTGCATACAAAAAAAATATTTTTTTTTTTTTATGTGTGACTCTGAATAGAATCTAAGGCATGAATAGCATGAGTTGAACAAAAAAATATAAAAACGAATGATATAAAAGAAACGACTCTACCAACAGTAAATGAGTTAATAGTACTACGACTACAACGACTACCCCAAGTTAACTTTAAACATTAACTGCTTATACAAACTCCTGGTTAACCCACTGCAGATGTTTTGATGCTGCTGTTGGTGGTTTAGAGCAACAAGCCACTTAAGTCACCAACAAACACTTATTTAAAAACCGAGATAATCATATGAAAACAACTTCTTTCTCTCCCCTTCTCTAATTTTTTGCCATTTAAATGTTTTGAAAAAAAAAAAACACAAACAAACGACAAAAATAAAAGTCGCGTTTTTTTGTCGCCTAATAAAATGAAATAAAAAGCATAATTATGTTAAAAGGGTTCTTAGAAATTTTTTCATAAAAAAAGAATTCTCTCAAACAAAAAAGTATTGTGTATAAAATTGTATAATTTTGTATTTGTGTCGGAAAAACAAAAAAAAAAATAAAAAAAGTGAAAAAACGAAAGTGAAAAAATTGCCAACAAAAACATACAAACACTCATTTCAAAACAAATAAAATGAGGACATTGTTGAAATTCAAACAAGCATGCATCGACATGCATTAAATGTACCATATATAAAATATTTTTTTTTTCTAAATAACAAAAACAAACAAAACACATTTAAAGCAGCTTAACAAATTTCAACACTAAAAATTTTAACCATTTTTCTCGTAAATATTTAAAAAAGTATATACATTTACATAAATACCTATACAACCATTTAAAATTTATATGCTAAATTAAATATCATAATACATAATAATAAAAACAAAATTAATATTCTATAAAAAAAGTAAACATAATAATTGTTAAATATTTAACATCTAACAGCACCTTTAGCATTAATAATTGCATTTCAAATGTGTCCTTTTTTTTGAAATTAAATTAAATTTTATTATTGCCAAAGCATACTTAAAATCATTATTTAACATAAAAAAATATAGTTATTTCAATGAATAATTATTGCATTTAATATTCATTATTGTCATCTAAAACAAGTGAATTGTGAAAATGTGTTTGCTCATAAAATAATTAAATAAGTTTTTTTTTTATAAAAAAAAAATAAATTAAATTTTAAATTAATTAACTACCTCTAAATATTATAATAAATATAAATATTAATTGAATATAATATAATATATAATTTAACAAAATGGATTATTGGCTGTTAATATTTTCAATATTTTTTATTGGTAAGTATTTGATATAATGATAACACTGTCCGACAAAAATAATCGTTAAACACGAACTAAATAATATAAATTTTAAACTAGAGACAAGATGTAGTAAAACTGGATTTACAGTTTTTCATGTCGTTATCCCGTTTATTTTTAAAAGGACTTCAAAGTTTTAGATAATTAAATTTTTGTAAAATTTTGTATATGTAGGTATTTGGACTTTTCCTAGGATGCCACTAGTGATGGCAGAAGGTTCTTTGCTAATTTTCCCATTTTACAATTTTGACATATCACGAAAAGGAGGCAAGCAATGTCCTTTTAAAATTTTAGCCTTCAATATATTTTTTAAATATTTAAGAAAATATTTTGATTAAGTTTTGAAAGAACATAATTCACATCCCTTTTCGTGATATGGCAATATAAAAAAAATAAATATTTACAAACATTCTCTTTTTCTTTCCCGGACTTTTTCATTTCCCGGGAAAGCGGTATTAATTTTTAAATTTCCTGAGATCGCGGGAATTCCTGCAAAAATTAAAAACCCATTTTTGTTGTCAAAAACATACATAACAAGCAGAAAAGTTAAATTCGACTTTGCCAAATCTATGAATACCCTCCACAATGCATTTTTTAAAGGATAGTACATTTTTTAACGTGAAAAAATAAAAACTTTGATTAGAAATATGTTATTTTGAGAAAAAACTCTTTTATTGTGATTTTAAAAAAAAAGAAAATTTACAAATTTCTTTTTTTGAGTGTAAATTTTTTTGGGTGTAAATTTTTTTTCAAGTGTAATGTTTTTTTACTCTAAAAATATTTCTGAGTTAATTCACGTACGTATGTACACAAAATATTGTAATTTTTGCAAAAAAAAATTTAATTTTTTTTGAGTGTAAAATTTTTTTAGAGTGTAATTTTTAAGTTACCAATGCTTTTAAAACTAACCAAGTTTAAAAAGCTTTGAAAAGCATTGTTAAGTTACCACCAATGCTTTTAAAACTTGTTTAACACGTGGCATTTAAGGTGAAACCAATCTGACATGCAGGGATTTGCTTATAATGTACGATGTTTATTAACAGCAAATAAATCTTATTCAAAACCATTAAAATAAAACAAAATATAAAGTTTTGAAAACAATTCAAAAGCACATTTTAATTACCAAATTTTTATAATAAATCGGTCCAAATATATCGAAGTCTTTAATAATTACACTGTAAGTAGGTGAAAATGGCACACCAAAACGCCGATACACGTCAACCTAATTTTGGGTCGTAGAATCCAGTGGTGTACCCCGTTTAAAAAAGTTAGCTCAAAATCACAAGATATTTCAATTTTAAATTTGTGATAGATTTAAGGCGATTTTCGATTTTATTTGAATGAACAAACTTAAAAAACTTTTTTTAAAACTTGTTATTTTTCGAAATTTATATCTAGAAATAATGGACGTCCATTTTCAAGCGGACATGGAACAATACTTGCTCTTATTTTGATGAATTTTATAAATTTTTTTGGATTTATTCAATTTTTTACCCTTCGTTTGCAAATTTAAAATCAACATATCTCGTTATTTTAAGCTAACTTTTTAAAAGGAATTATACCGCTGGATTCTACACAGAAAAAAATACGGAGGAAACAAATTGGAGTAATCACTTGTTTAAATTTAAAAACAAAAATTGAGTAATTTTTTAATTGACGCAATTAAAAATTTACTTAAAAATTTAAAAACAATTTAAGTAAATAATGTAATACAAATTTAATAGTTTTTTTAATTTCTTTTAAACTCTCATAGTTTTTCAAATTCTCGTTTAGTTTATAGTTTTTTGTGTATATATACGAAAGTTTGTAATCGTCTTTATAAAATGTTCCTATGTCTTTGAGACATGAATATGTTTGGTAAAGTTTGAAAAAACAAGTTTTTTTTGTAAAAAAATTTAAAACATTTTTAAACTTAAAAAAAAATAAATAGATAAATTTTGAGTAAATTTTTAATTATGTCAATTAAAAATTTACTCAAATTTTTTTCAAACATTTAATAAATTTTTATTAAAAGTCTACTCAATACTATTAAATCGCTTACTGGTGCAAAATTGAGTAATTTTTTACTCAATAGAATTAAAAATTTACTCAAATATTTTTTTTTTGTGTATGACCCAAAAATAAGTTGAGGTGTATCGGCGTTTTTGTGTGTTATTTCAAAAGTTAAAATTATACTTACAGTGTTATTTTTAAGAGACTATTGTTGTGTTTTTCAAAAAGTGGACTTACACTGCGAATCACATCAATAAGGAATCGAGTTTTTCACTTTTTAATCGAATAAAGATCTAAGAGCTGTTGAGAGTCTCATTTTCATTGAAATTCGAAACAAAACTGTTTTGTTTTTATTGTTTAAGGAATTGCTATCCATAACAAATTGGATTCAGGTCCTACTTGGTCCGTATTCCAAAATTCCTTATTCAAGTGATTCATAAAAAACTAGTGATTTTTTAACAAGTTTCCGAAAAATATTTTTTTAAAGGACTTCTTTCAGTCTTTTGATTATTGTTATTATTTGACATTATTCGTTAGATTATGCTATCTATCAGTGCATTTTTTTATATTTTTCCGCTTATTCGTTACAAAGATATATTCGATCAAAAAGTGAAAAACTCGATTCCTTATTGATGTGATTCGCAGTGTATTTTCAGATTAATCTTGTTTGGCTTTAGGTAAAAAAAAATAGCATGCCAAAAAAAATTTGGAATATTTTTTTCCTAATCTACGTTAAATTAGCAATTATAATCCGGAAAAATAATAAAAAACTTTGGAAAATAAAAAAGATATAAATAAAATTAATGCTAAATCCTACACAAAAAAAAAAAAAAAACAATTTTAGTAAATTTTTAATACTATTGAGTAAAAAATTATTCAATTTTGCACCAGTAAACGATTTAATAGTATTGAGTAAACTTTTAATAAAAAATTATTAAATGCTTATTAAAAAATTAGAGTAAATTATTAATTCACACAATTAAAAAATTACTTAAAATTTTTCAATATTTTAAGTAACTTGTGTCAAGTAAAATTTTACTCAAAATGCATCAATTTTTTTTTTTTTTTTTTAAATTTAAAAAGTTTCAAATTTTTTTTTCGAAAATATTGCTTTTTCAAACTTTACCAAATATACTTATGTCTTCAAGACAAAGGAAAATTTTATAAAGATGATTTCAAACTTTCATATACACATACAAAAAACTATAAACTAAATGAGAATTCAAAACATCAAAAGAATAAAAAAAAAATATTAAATTTTTATTAAATTATTTACTCAAATTTTATTTTCAATTTTTGAGTAAATTTTTAAATCCGTTAATTAAAAAATTACTCAAATTTGTTTTAAAAATTTAAACAAGTTATTACTTAAATTGTTTTTCTCAATATTATTTTCTGTGTACACTAAAAATATTTTGTAAGTAAATTCAACTGAAAAAACTTTTAAAACCATCCTTTTAAAAATGGACTACTTATATTTCATTTGAAAAAACAGACTTTTTCAGTTATTTTTAAACGTTAATAAATGACTACGCATTCCTTAAAAACAAACGATGATTCAGTTATTTTAACTGTTTACAATTTTTTATTTTGTTGAGTAAAAATTAAATTTTTTTAATAACAAACTACAAAAACCGTACTTCTGTAAAATTATACGGTATAATCAGTCACAAATAATTTAACTGATAAAAATATTTTCCATAACTTTTGTAGTTTATTGTTTTAACAACTGTATAAATCATTCAATATTTTATTTTCGTTGAAAAACAAACGATAAAACGTTTAAAACAACTTTAACTAAAAACTTTTTGAATAACCGTAAAAAGTTACTGTAAAACTTTTCTGGTGTTGGATTTGACCCATCCTCTGTTCGATTTTTCGAACAGTAGAGAACACCTATTTCAAAAAAATATTTATATATGAAGAAGGAATTTCGGGTAAATATGGTTACAAATGTTAAGCCTTATATTTCTGCAATTGAAAAAAAAAAATATACCCACTTGACCACCGCAATTTATATGTCTATGAAATGCAATACAAATCAGCATAGAAATTGTTTAAGCAAAAACAAAAATTTAGCATTTTTGATTTTCGGCTTTTAATTTTTTTGATTAAATTTAAGTTTTTTTTAGATTTAACTTATTATCAAATTCCACTAATTTGAATTATTTTGAAACTTTTTATTTTGGAAATAATGATATAAATAATTAAAATAGCAAATAGATCCAAATATTAAAATTGCAAAAAAGTTTGAAATGCACGCTTTTCTGGGATAACGGCACATTGCACATTTTTTGGACAAGATTTTTGAGATCTGCGTGTGCTTATTACTGTAAAAAAGTACCTTTTTCCAAAAAATAAAATAAAATAAAATCTTGGTCTAAAATTGGTTAATATTGGATTAATTTCGATTTACTTATTTATACCTTTTTTCATTTTCCAATTTTTTTTATTATTTTTTTTGTATTATCATTACTAATTTAGCGTAGATTACGTAAAAAATAATACAAATTTGTTTTGGAATGTTACGATAAGTTTTTTAAACTAAAAAAAGGAAATCTGATAATAAATCCACTTATTAAAAAACAAATCATATGTTTTTTGAAATCGTTTTATCTGTTTTCAAAATAAATATTCACCATTTATTGTAATTGATCTCAGTACGGTTTTACAATTGCTTCTAAACTTTTCCCCTGAAACACAATGTAGGTATTCAGAGTTTTGCTGCCAGCCCTATCAATGTAGCAAAGGAGTACTTCCTTCAAAAAATACCAGTACCAAGTACTGGCAAGTACATACGATTCTGAATACAACTAATGTAACTGTATCACAGAAAAGAGATTCCGAAAAATTTTTCAATTATCAAATTCTGAGAAAATTTTCTCCAAAAAATGTTCAAGAAAAAAAATAGATTTCTAAAAAATCGTTAATTTCAAAGTAATTTAAAGACAGATTTTATACATTTATCCATAACAAAAGAATGGTGCAAGCCGTTTTTCCAAGTTAGCGCTCGTTTTCGCGATATTGCGATTTAAAATTTTGATGCTCAAGCACACTAAAAATATATTTGTTTAACTTTTGATTTAATTTTTAAATTTAAAACTATTCAAGTCTGTTAAACTAACGTAGCAAACCATAATACCGGGAATTTTTTTTTCGCAAAAAACAATTAAATCCCACTGTAATATCAGTTTTTTTAAAGTCAGCGTATGCATTAGCGATATTCGCGATAATTTTTGTTTTATTTTTAAGTAAAAAAAAAACGGTTTTTTTTATTATTTAGACAATTTTTGAATTTCTATCATCCATCTTAACTCTATAAACAACAAAAAAAATTTATTCGCGGAAATTTTTTTTCGCGATATCTTTTTGCGAAAACTTTTTTCGAAATTTTGTTTATTATGGTATTTATTTATGAAAATGTGTAGAATACATTAATACTGGGGATCGCAATTTCCCGCACTTTTTCATTTCCCGGGAAAGCGGGAAAAAATTTTGAATTTCCCGGGATCCCGCACTAAAACCAATAAAATATTTTTTTAGTTTTTAACAATTTTTTTTATAACTTTTTTTTGCAAAATTAGTACGTCTAACAGTGCCAATACATAAGATGCATTTAAAAGCAAAATAAAATAATAATTCAGGGTAAAAAAACAAAAGCAACAAATTATGCTAAAAACTATATTAAAAAATTTAAACAATGTCCTGTTTAGTGTTTATAAAAAACCGACATTTTGGAAAACCGATTTCTCGGTTAACCGAAAATCAGCTTTGTCGGTTAACCGGTTTTCTCGGTTAAACCGGAATAAAAAAACCGGTTAACCGGTTTTTTTTCTTTAACTAAAAAATACTTGAAAATAGCTGATTTTTATTAAATAATAAAGCAAATATAGCTTAAGTTAACATATTTGTTTCTTTCAGCAAGGTTTGCAACTATTACGCTATAAAAAAGCTATATTTAAATAATGTACTGTGACGACAAAAGTCGCTGGACTCGTTTTTGTCCCCATATAATATTGTAATGTATCATACTGTGAATTATTATTATTTTATTTATTATTTTAAATTTAAGTAACGGATAACCTCCACTAAAATACAACACTGTCTTTTGTAAACATTCGTACTAAATTATACTACTGTTTGTTTTGTACAACTGTAGTCTACAGATCCTCGTTGTGTTGTTTATAGATTCACTAGTATTAGTGTGTATACATGTTGATCGCAAAATCATATAAAAGGCAGTGTTGTTTGCAAAATTAGAGTTCGTCAGCAGACGGCACTGAGGCAAGACCTTATTTAGTTGGGTTAGACGTTTTACATCTGGCAACTAAATAAAGTTCACTGGCAGTGCTGGAAGATCGTCTAGTTGTACTAGCTTTCGAAGACGGGATTAGCGGTTGTACCAAATTTCTCGTCTACCCAGTATTTGCCATCACCACAGTGGACAAGATCGTCTAGTTGTACTAGCTTTCGGTGAGGATTTGCGGTTGTACCAAATTTCCTAGCCAGTCTACTGGAGCAAGCAGTGATTCCCACCCACAACAAATATCTCTCATAAGCTTACCTCGTCGTGCTGCATTTTCGTCGTGCCGTAGTTTTATAAGTCGGACATATGTTTTAAGTTTAATAAAGATTGTAATATTTTATGAAAAAATATATTTGTGCCGGTTTTTTAATGGTTCTCTCCTCTCTCGGTCTTGAAAAATAAATTTTTGTAACGAACCCTGGCCGCCGCGAGTTCTATCCCAGCAACCAGTGAAAACACGTCGTTACAGTACTTTAGTTGACTATATTCATTAGAACTTCAATTTAATTTGTATTGGTTTTATTTTAAAAAGTACATTTAGTCGTTATAAGTAAATTGCAGTTCCGAATTTTATTTTTATTTTCTTTTATTGACATTTTCGCCATTAACAGGGATTTTAGTATCGTGTTAACAGTCACTTATTAAGTTTTTCATGAAATGTTCAAAAAAACGCTGACAACGGTGAGTATTTCAAATTTTTATCAGTTTCGGAGAAAAATTCCTATTTAGAAAATTATTTCTTGAAGACAAAAAATATTTTAGACGTTCTTTCTCGCGGATTTTGAAGGTGTTTTCAACGAAATTTTGAAAATATCATAAAAAAAGAAGTGTAAACCCTTAATATTTGCGAAAATATTCCGTTTTGAATGTATTTAAAAAACCGGTTAACCGACAGAAAAAAACCGGTTTTCGGTGCACCGAAAATCTTCAATTCCGGTTAACCGGTTTGCAAAAAAACCGAAATTTTAGGAAAAAAACCGGTTTTTCGGTTAACCGGTTAACCGGTTTATAAACACTAGTCCTGTTAATTTTTTTTAAAATAATCTTAATACAATTTACGTTTTTGGCAAAGACATTTTACTAAAAATAAGAGACAAATATTTGTTTTTACAGATTATTGCAGATTTTTACGAAAATGCATATTTTTTCTTATTTTGTTGTAGATAAGAAAACTGAAAATATTACACAAATTTAAATATAAATTAAGTCATCGGAATGAAGGTTTATAGTAGTATAATTTACGTTAAAAAAAATATTTTTGTTGTGCACAAATAAATGCATAATATTTATGAACTCTTATGAGTTTATTAACTTCTTCATAATATTTATGAAAATTTTCATAGCATTTATGAATAATTTGAATATGTGGAACTAAAAAATGTTATAATTTTTTTTGATGAATAAAAAAGTTCAAAAAAATTTATTAAACCTTTACACATTTATAAGAATTTGTTCATAGAAACTATGAATGTAGTTCATTGGCAATTTGTTTTTTCTGTTTACAAAAAAAAACTATTTTTTTAATTATACAAACAATTTTTTAACTTGAAAATAAAAAATATTCAACTTCTGTGTTGGCACAAACTCATAAAGTTCATACGTTTTGCTTTTAGGGTGATTCCATGTCAAACCGCACAGAAAACTGTGATTTTCGGATTTGTCACCTCTGATTTTAATGAAATTCGCAAAAAATATTTCACATGCGTTGTTTTCATAAAATGATTACCTTACAGGCTCCAAAAATTTTTAGTTTTCGAAATATGGCGTCTTGAAAATTGACAAAAAAGTAAAATTTTCAATAAGGTGCACATACAAAGTCACCCATAACTTTAAAACTATAAAACCCAGAATTACCAAATAGGTACCATTTGAAAGCTGAAAGGATTACCTTAAAAGTGACATGCACAATTTTTTCTTCTAATGAAAGGTCAAAGGTCATATTTCAATGTCTAATGTTCAAAGACCTATATCTCAAAATCCGATATTTTTTAAATTCTCAAAAAAATATATGATAACAATCAAGTCTTTCCCTACATTTGCCTCAAAATTTCAGGGTGGACACTCATATGGTTCCATAGTTACAGAAGAAAACGTGCTCGAAGGCAAGGTTTTTTCTACGAGTTCATACAAGGTGGCGCAAAAATAACCTTCCGATGTTTTTTGGCTGTAATTTAAAAAAAAAATTAAAAACTTTTATTCTTCTTGTGGATTATTTTTATTTGGTCTTTTAATTTTTTTTACATCAAGTCAAGAATATGATGTCATGTAAATGGCCGCCGCCACAGTCGATTGTCATTTGAGCCCTTTTTATGGCATTTTCCATCACTTTGGCCAAAACTTCCGGAGATAGGTCTTTAAGAGCTGCAAGAGTCTGAGGCTTGTTGACATAAACCCGCGACTTCAAAAAGCCCCAAAAAAAGAAGTCTGGAGCGGTCAAATCAGGCGATCTTGCTGGCCAGTGCAAATCGCCAAAACGGGAGATTAGGCGCCCGGGAAATGCATCATTCAGCATATCGACTGTGGCGGCGGCCATTTACATGACATCATATTCTCGACTTGATGTAAAAAAAATTAAAAGACCAAATAAAAATAATCCACAAGAAGAATCAAAGTTTTTAATTTTTTTTTTAAATTACAGCCAAAAAACATCGGAAGGTTATTTTTGCGCCACCTTGTATAAAAAATATTGCACAAACAAAACAATATACATAGTCGTAATCAAAGGTGCGGGCCTAGAACAAGGCTTCAAACTTTTTATGTATTTTGACTTATATTGTAGGGGTTTTCTTGTTCTTTTACAAGGAAAGTCCTCGAAAGTGAACATACCTGATTTCTTTAAAATTTATACACAAGCTAGAAAAAATAAATCTAAAATCAACCAGTCTGAGCTTGTCGGCCTAAATTCAGGTTAAACGGGGTTAAAAATTACCCATTTTCAGTTATTAAAGTTGTTAAAGTTTAGGTACTTTATATTGATGCCATATATAACAGATCGGTTTCATTCGAAACCTGTATTCTTCCATAGTAGGGAAATAGCAATGGGGTGGGGGAACCTTAAGCCGCCCAGAGACACAATACATGTTGGATGACTTGTTAAGTAGTCGACCAAAAAATATTTTCAAAATACACTTATCCGACAAATTTATACACATGTTGGATGACCGCTCATTTTTTTAAAATTCTTGAAGGAGTAACATGAATATTTTTTTATTTTCCCATCCTTTTTTATGTTTATTTTATATTTTTATGTTAAAATTCACTTTTTATTATCATTGCTTTGTACTAAAAACGTCACTATGTGAAAAACAATAACAAATAATAAATAAAAACGTCTCTGTTCGTACGACGGTCGGATGACAAGTCAATACACCATCCGACATGTCATCCAACTTTTCATCCGACCATCGAAAATCAAAACTTTTTGATTTTTCATCCGACCAGCCATTTGACCAGCCATCCGACCATCCGACAGCCCCATACACGAGAAAAAATACATTAGTCATCCAACAAGTCATCCAATTTGTCTGAAATGTATGGGAGCCTTTGAGTCCCCGCACAACAATGTCGGTGACGTTTTTTTCATACAAATTTGGCAAGAAAAAACGCTCGACCGAAAACCGCTTGAATAAAATCAATTTTATTTTTGTGTCGGTTTCTCTCTCTCTTTTAATTTTTGATATGAAAATGTTACCACATTTTTATAAATATTTCGATTATTTTCGATAAAGTAAACAAAAAAATATGATCTCTAAAAAAAAAAAATATATAAAATTCTAAAAAAAACACAAAAAACGAATCAATATGAAAATATTATATTGATATTAAAAAAATTAATAAAATTAAATAAAAATTTGCAGAAAAAGTGAAAAAATAATGTGAATATAAACGTTTGACTGAATTTTCCGCTGCCGCCTTTGATTTGCGCCTATACTCTCCCATGACCGAAACCGTCAACCGCTCCGACATTGTTGTGCGGGGACTCTTTATGTTCAAAGCGGAATAAAGCTCATAAAAAAGAATATAATCAAGCATAAAAATGGTTTAGAAATGGAAACACTAATGTTTCGAACTTCTTTGAATTTTTGCCTTATTTTATTTTGGACACACTAATAAAGATTTTTTTAAGAAGAAAAACTGCCAATAAAAAATTCATGTGATTGCTTAATTTAAATAGAAAATAGTACCAATAATGAATTTGTTTTACAAAAACTATAACAAAAACTAAGTATACATTTTTAACAAAAACAATTATGCAACAAATAAAATGTCTCAAATGAAACGGATCTGATATAAGTAGCATCAATGTACCTTAAAGTTAAAATTACTAAAAATCGGTCATTTTTGACTCCCGTTTAACCCTTTAAAACTAAATTAAGACCAATAAGCTCAGAATAGATATTTGTTGTCTTTCATAGGCATAAATTTCAAAGAAATTACGTATGTTCACTTTGAAGATTTTCCTTGTAAGAAAAAAAAAATACAACCAACCCCCCCCCCCTCAACACAATTTCGTCTTTATTTATATACAAAATATCTGATAATATCAGATCTTTTTTTTATAAAATCTCAAAATCTTTGTACAGAAAATTTTTTTAGAATCTAAAAATTTTCTTTTAAAAAATATTTAATTTTTGATGAAAATAATGTCTGACAAATTCTCAGATATTAATGTTTCTATAGAAAAAACTTTTCAGAATCTGGGAAAAAAATGTATCTTACAATGGAAGTATCTCAACCCTTATGAACCGATTTGCATGAAACTTAAAATATATATGAGGGTTTCTTCGTCAACCGGGCCACCCTTCTTTCCAAAATTGGTATGGGTTTAAAAATTTTTTAAAAAATATCAAAATTACTTAAAAATATTTGGTTTTGAATACCGAATGGCGGTTTTGAATTTCAATATGGCTCCCAATTCTTTAAAAATATTGCAGATTTGCTTAAAATTCTTCAGGCACGGGTTCTTGGAGTCCCTTAAGAAGAATTTGCAGTTGGATTTTTAAAATTCAAAATGTCGGGTCCAGTATGGCGATATTTTTTTTTTAATTACAGATTCACTCAAAAGTCTTTACGCACCAGTTTGTTGGGTTGCTAAATTACAAAAACTCTTTTTTAAAAATATTTATCGCCATGTTGGATCCGCCATTTTGAATTTTAAAATTCCAACTTCAGATTCTTCTTAAGCGACCACAAAAACCAGTGTTTAAAGAGTTGACGAAGAAACCCTCATATAAAAGAAACAATTCTCGGCTCATCAGCCACATCGGGGATTTTTGGTGAAAAATTGCGATTTTTTTATTTTTCAGCCATTTCTTTCTAAGAAACTATATTATATTTCTATATGAGAATAAATTTTTTTTTAATGCCAATCCAACAGGGGTACAACCTAGTAAAAATTTGGCTTCGTTGAATATTTTTTTTTTCATAAAAATGTGTAAATTTAAAATCGTCTTTTCAGTTTCAGGGAAATCGGTTCATTATCTTATTGTTTGAAAATTGTTTTGTAGAAATTAATTTTCGCGATTCTGATGCATAATTATTATTAGATAAAATGAATACTATCTATTTTTTTACCACATTTAACTGATTTTTCGATATAAATGACTTTTTAGAAACGAAATTATTTCAAACTCTAGAGTTTTTATAAAAAAAATAAAATCTTTTCTTTTAAAATCAAAATATTTAGAAACTTGTGAATTTTTTTGTTTGTATAATGCATTTTTGTGAATAAAATTTTCAAAATTTTCAAATTGAAAAGGGGGTGGGGGGCACGTGCCCCCTGTGCCCACCCCCTGTATACGTCCATGCCCTACAATAAAATTCAGTTTTGATAGTGAAATCAAATTCAGGAGGTCGAAATATTAATAAATAATGGGTTCAGTTTTTAGGTCTCTCCCATTGTTTGTTTACTGCTAGCAGCATGCTAGCATGTTATGCTGCTTCGTGTGTGTAAGCTTTTGCATATGAACTCGTAGAGAAAATCTTGACTTCAAGCACGTTTTCCTCTGTAACTTTGGAACCATATGAGTGTCCACCCATAAATTTTGATACAAATGTAGGATAGGACTTGATTGTTATCATATATTTTTTTGAGAATTTTAAAAATATCGGATTTTGAGATATAGGTCTTTGAACATTAGACCTTGAAATATGACCTTTGACCTTTCGTTACAAGAAAAAATTGTGCATGCCACTTATAAGGTAATCCTTTCAGCTTTCAAATGATACCCATTTGGTAATTGTGGATTTTATAGTTTTAAAGTTATGGGTGACTTTGTATGTGCACCTTATTGAAAATTTGACGTTTTTGCCAATTTTCAAGACGCCATATTTCGAAAACCGAAAGGTTTTGGAGCCAGAAAGGTAATGATTTTAGGAACACTATCCATTTGCAATATATTTGTCAAATTTTATTTAAATCGAAGGTGACAAATCCGAATGCTGTGTGGTTTGAGGTGGATTTGCCCTTTAGTAAAACCTTTTTTCATGAAAAATAATTTTTTAATACTTTTTACTTTTATAGTAAATATTTTTGAATTTTTATTGCATATTTTTGATTTTTAAGTGCATATTATAAGCACAAATTTTAGATTTTGTAGTGCATGAAAATCGGAGCCATTATATTTAAATATTTATTTACCTTAATACTGCAGTTAACTGGTTTATATACATTTTTTAAAATTCCCGGGAATCCCGCACAAATTTCCCGGGAATGCGGGAAATGAAAAATGACGAATTTCCCGGGAATCCCGGGATGGGAAATCCCGGGATGCATTCTCTAATTAATACATTAAAGACACAAAACTGTTCGAATAAAAAAAATAATTTTCGCGTTTTTTTCGCGAAAAAAAAACAATGCATTTTCTAATTTTTTTTTATGCTGGGTTGTAACAACAATTTATGCACAATTTATTATAAATAACGAACCATTAAATTTTTAAATTTGAACTTAAAAATTGGATACATTTTGACAAAACCCGCCCTTATTATAAATAACTAACCATTTAGTTTTTAAGTTTGAACTCAAAAATTTTAACTATAGATAGATGAGATAAAAAGCGTTTTTTGCCAAACAAATGGGCAAATAATAAAGTCTAGGATGTTTTCAACACGTTTACCATCTAATATGTATGAATTTTTATTTAGCGCCATTATTTTAATAGTTATAAATAGTGATAAATAAGGTGGTATTGTTTCCATACCACCAGTTCCCGGGAAGAGTTAAAAACATTTTCTAAAGTGTTTTGCAAACTTGTTGTCAACAGCGGGTTTTCAGATTTATGAAACTAGAAGAAATATATCGGCCAATAAGTTTGATACGACTGCCTTTTTTATATAACGCATTTTTGCGGTGCAAAAAATTATCAATTTTGAAAATTTTTATTCATTTTACTGTTTTTTCTTTATAGTTATCAGAAACCGTAACAACTTAAAAATATTTTAAATTGCAAGTTTTGGCTATTGTTTTCTTCACTGCGTATAAGTAATATATATTTTACCATATATTTATATTCATCATTCGCCTTTGATCCCCTCCATTGAGTTTAATTAAACTACCTACACTAAGGTGGGTCGAAAAAAAATATTTTTTTTTATTTCAAAATTGCACCAAGTCTAAACGAGAGTACATTAGACCGACACACCTTATATGGGCAAAAAAAAGTTAAAGTCGTACCCCCCTCAAAATTAACTTTGACATGTTTTATGAAGATTCCCAAAATATTTGGGTTCTAGCGATAATCTCCCGTGAGCTAAACCGCGTCAAAAAAGGGTCCATAAATGGTATTTTTCATGAATAAAAAATTTACAAAATTTTTGTTTGTCCAATGGATGACCAAATATAATAGATATTTAGGAATTCTCTGATTCTGCATTAAAACATTTTAAAAATCTAACCACATACTCGAGATAACGAGATGTTTATGCCAGTTTTTTGATGCTTTTCAATTCGATTTTAGTGAAAACTTAAATAACTTTGGTATTTTTGTCCGATTTTCACTTCTAATACATCGTTGGCAAGGTGTTGACCACCGATTGGCATTTTAGTAAAAAATTAACCCTTAATTGCACTGTCTTACTTTTTTATAACGTTTACTTCGACATCATTAAAAAAACATTTTATAACCACAAAAAACATATATTTGTGCAGAAAACACGTTTAATTAATATATTTTACCACAATTAATTTAACCCATGCATGATCAAAATATTTTGGCAAACATTTTTAAAAAAGTTTTTGCGGAAATTATTGAAAGCTAGTTGTAATACTTTAAAAAAATAAATAAGGTTTTTGTTTATCTAGATGTGCTTAATAATATCAAATAATTATTAGATGTAACACTTCCCCGATATTTTTTTTTTTCGGAATTTGTTTGTGCAAATTAATTTTAAAAATAAAATATAAACAAATTTTATCTTAATCGCATATATCCGTGCAAAAAACGCATCTAACAAATAGATCTCAATATTTTTTATTTAACCCATTTGATATCAAATAGTGACATTATTTAAACCTTTTATGCCCAACATTTTTCTGAGGATATTTTTTAACAATATTTTTTGGAAAGTATTAAAGCATTAATCTTCTGTGCTCCTGGCTTAATTAATTTCTTCCCAATATATCCTTAGCAGCAATAGTAAAATATTTTGAAAACCCAAACTGCGGACTATTTTGATATCTTTAAAAAATTAAATGTTTCATAACGTTACATTTCGTCGGTAATCTGTGCGAATCTAATTTTCGTGGAACAAAAAGCATTTTAGTGTATTTTTTTCAGAACTATCGAATACCCCAAATATTTTAAATAAGCAAATGTGTCAAAAAAAATATCAATTATATTTTTTTTTTGAGTATTACAACTGGACTTAAATTTTTTCCACATTTTTTTTTAAATTGGTCATGAATGGGTTAAATAAAAAATATTAAGATTTATTAGATGCGTTTTTTGCACGAATAGATGCGATTAAGAGAAAATTGGTTTATATTTTATTTCTAAAATTTATTTGCACATACAAATTCCGAAAAAAAAAAATTACCGGGAAAGTGTTACACGTAATAATTATTTGAGATAAACAAAAACCTTATTTATTTTATATTTTAAAGTATTACAACTAGCTTTTAATAATTTCCGCAAAAACTTTTTTAAAAATGTTTGCCAAAATATTTTGATCATGCATGGGTTAAATTAATCGTGGCCAAATATATTAATTAAACGTGTATCTTGCACAAATATACGCTTTTTGTGGTTATAAAATTTTTTTTTATGGTGTCGAATGAAATGTTATAAAAAAGTAAGACATTGCAGTTAAGGGTTAATTTTTGACTGAAATCCCAAGCGGTGGTCAACACCTTGCCAACGATGTATTAGAAGTGAAAATCGGGCAAAAAATACCAAAGTTATTTAAGTTTTCACTAAAATCGAATTGAAAAGCATCAAAAAACTGACATAAACATCTCGTTGTCTCGAGTCTGTGGTTAGATTTTTAAAATGTTTTAATGCAGAATCAAAGAATTCCTAAATATCTATTATATTTGGTCATTCATTGGACAAAAAAAATTTACTGAATTTTTTATTCATGAAAAATACCATTGGACCCTTTGTTGACGCGGTTCAGCTCACGGGAGATTATCGCTAGAGCCCAAATATTTTGGGAATCTTCATAAAACATGTCAAAGTTAGTTTTGAGGGGGGTACATCATCAACTTTTTTTTTTGAATAGAGCACATGTTTCGAAATGTATATCATTAAAATTTCAGACCACTAAAAAAAATCTGCTATCGCATGAGTACTGACGTTTTTAAATTTTTCACCCCATAATTTGGTCCAACCCCGAAAAACTAAATTATTTTGATGATCTTTGCCCACTGAAGATTATCGTCGATACTATTAGGAATATATCCAAAATGATAAAATAAAAGATCTACAATAAAAAACCCAAATACTTCGACTACAACTGGATGAAAATATTTAAAAATTTAGATTTTTTCTTTCAAGGTCCATCAATATCACAAAAAAAAAATCTGAAAATCTAATTAAATAAACGTTTTTCTTGATGATATAGCCTTTAAAATGATGTAAATCTCATAAAAATATTATGATTATTTACTAAGTTATGATGACAAATTTAGAAAAAAAATCATGATAATTTTTTGCGGAAGATTTGGGTGTACTTGCCAAAGCAAAGTTTTCTTAGAAAAAATAATGTTATATTACTTTGCTATTCCATGCAAAACGAATTGAAATATCAGTCGAGGACCCCATGAAAAAACCAAAAGAGCTGAACATTTCGTAAGTGAGCGCAAAAATAAGTGCAAAAAAGTGTTTTTACATTTTGGAGAGTATAACAGATTTGGCATCAAAGAATATACCACTCTCACTTGTTTTATGTACATTAGCTAAACAAATAGAAAATTTTTATGCGAAAAGCTTAGACTTGCTGAAAAAGTAGTTTTGGTAAAAAAAATGATTTTTTTTTTCACGAAAAACAAAATTATGTTAACTAAAATTTAATGATCCCAAAATTTTTGGTAAAAAAAAAAAAAAATTTGATGTAAAAAACTTTTTGATGAATTTTTTTGATGAAAAGAAAAATTTTTTAATGTAAAAAATATCAGTCGAGGACCCCATGAAAAAACCAAAAGAGCTGAACATTTCGTAAGTGAGCGCAAAAATAAGTGCAAAAAAGTGTTTTTACATTTTGGAGAGTATAACACATTCGGCATCAAAGAATATACCACTCTCACTTGTTTTATGTACAATAGCTAAACAAATAGAAAATTTTTATGCGAAAAGCTTAGACTTGGTGAAAAAGTAGTTTTGGTAAAAAAAATGATTTTTTTTTCACGAAAAACAAAACTATAGCAGAAAAAAATTGATAAACTCGAAAAATGTTCAAAAAATAACAAAAAAAAATTGATTTAAGTGAAAAAATCAATAAATATCTTTCTTATATGTATAGACCAATTCACACACATGGAAGGCCCCATCATTCTTCTATCAAAAACAGTTAAAAAATTTAAAATCGGTTGAAAATTTTCTGAAATTTTCCAAAAAAAATTTTTTGACAATAAATCTAAAATTTGAGGGTATCTCGCAAGTTTAATTGGCATTTTTGTGATCTACTCGACAAGACCAACAACATATACACTGTCACATCAGAAGCATTTTTTCACTGTAGCACAGTGTAATTATGTTACTTTTTATTCACCAGGTGGTGAAAAACCGTTTTATTCACCACGATGTGAATTATTATCCAAGTTACAAACCCAATTTATTAAAATTTTTGGTTTTAAGAAAATGAAAATAATAATTCTTGTTTTCTTTTCGTTAATTGTTAGCTTATATAGTCAAACTGAGGTGGCGTCCTGCAACTTTTTTAAAATTAGACACCAGCCGGAAAACTTTATCATGTTAAAAACCTTTGTGATATAATTGAAAAAAAATTATTTAATTTTTCATTTAACCAATGAAGGAATTCATAAGCTTATTAAAATATCATGCATACTGAGAACAAATTTCATTAGATTTTATAATTTCATTATTAAAAATTTAATTTAATATTACGTGTCGCGTCTGTTCAGCCTGTATTAAAATGAGCTTGAATCTATTTTGTGATTTTTTTCGACTTTTAAAACGTATTTTAAAATAAAACGTACACTGCGAATCACATCAATAAGGAATCGAGTTTTTCACTTTTTAATCGAATATATCTTTGTAACGAATAGGCGGAAAAATATAAAAAATTGCACTGATTAGGACCATTATCTATCTAATATTGTCAAATAATAACAATAATCAAAAGACTAAAAAAAGTCCTTTAAAAAAATATTTTTCGGAAACTTGTTAAAAAATTACTAGTTTTTTATGAATCACTTGAATAAGGAATTTTGGAATACCGACCAAGAAGTACCTGAATCCAATTTGTTATGAATACCAATTCCTTAAACGATAAAAATAAAACGGTTTTGTTTCAAATTTCAATAAAAATGAGACTCACAACAGCTCTTAGCTCTTCCAAAAAGGAAAAAGCATTGACTTTGAAGTTCAAAGTGTTAAAGGCCATTAAAATCGCGAAAATAATAGACCTGTTGAATGAAATTATTTAAATAACATTTAGAACTATGGAAAAAAACAAGAATGGACGCACTAAAATGGCAACAACAGAACGAGATCGACAGAAATTTTAAGAATTCCCTCGAATTCCACGTTGACAGGTTGCAAAATTTTCAAAGAAAGTGGTGATTTTGTACAGTAAATCAAGATTTAAAATTAAAGGAGCTCATAGTCTGTGGAAAATTGCAAAAAAAAAAGCCACCCCTTAATTGCAAACTTAAGAAGCATCGATGGAAACGTAAGGAACACTTATGATGCCACAGTAGAATATCGCACCCCACTCCAAACCGACACCTTCTATGATCTGTCTGCTATGCAAAAACTGTTTTTATTGTCTCAAATCACCGAAAACAATTGTATCCGTCTAATGCAACAGTATTAATTTTTTTTTCGTCGGAATAATTACTTTAAAAAATTACTCAGACCGTGTCATTGTATTCCTGGAGAGTTTAAGGCGCTGTTAACCACGTTTGGCATTTAGCAATTAATTGTTGCATAATTTTCGACGAGCTATGAACTCACTTGACTTTTAAACGCGACGGACTGTACAAATACTCGCATTAACGCCACTTTCTTTGAGAATTTGGAAAGTTGTCAGCGTTGAGTTTGGGGGAATTCTTAAAATTTTTGTCGATCTCGTTTTGTTGCTGCCATTTTAGTTCGCCCATTCATGTTTTTTTCATAGTTCTGAATGTTATTTAGATAATTGCATACAGCAGTTTTCCCCCTCTCTAATATTTCCGCGATTTCAACGGCCTTTAGCACTTTGGACTTAAAAGTTAGTTCTTTTTCCTTTTCGGAAGAGCTAAGAGCTTTATGAGTCCCTTTTTCATTAAAATTCGAATCAAAATTATTTTGTTTTTATTGTTTGAGGGATTGCTATTCATTACAAATTGGATTTAGGTCCTACTTGGTCTGAATTCCAAAATTCCTTATTCAAGTGATTCAAGAAAAATAGTGATTTTTTAACAAGTTGCGGAAAAATATTTTTTTAAAGGACTTTTTTCAGTCGTTTGATTATTGTTATTATTTGACATTATTAGCTAGATAATGGTCTTTATCAGTGCATTTTTTTATATTTTTCCGCTTATTCGTTACAAAGATATATTCGATTAAAAAGTGAAAAAATCAATTCCTTATTGATGTGATTCGCAGTGTAAATGATATAGTATATAAATATTTACTAAAATTATCGTTGTTTTATTTTATATCGTGGTTTTACAAATGTGTTATAATTTAAAGTAAAAGTAAAATTTTATGTTAAAAAACTAAATTAAAACAAAATAAAAACAAATCAGAGTGGTCGGATGTGCTTCATTTTTGTTTAAACCTTTTATGTAGTCTGTGGTAAATCGCGCAAAATGAAGACAAAAAAAAAGAAGACAAAGTGATTTTTTTACATTTAATACGAAAATTAATATAAAACATAAATGATTATTTATATATTTTATAAAATTCAAATTGTGGTGTTTTGTATTATTATTTTATGGTTTTTCTATTGTTTTATAATTTGAAATTAGAGACAATTTTTTGTAAGAAAATTAATTGTAAGTGAAAGCCCATAATAAAAAAAATGCAGAGGTGCTTTCCTGTTCTTATTTGTTTACTCCAATCACGTAAATTTAATTAAACAGTGAAGGCTTATCGGGACTCATCTAAAAAATTTGGTATACTCGATATAGACATCATTTTGTTATGTTTTGTTGTTAAAGAGTAGCACATGTGACAAGTCAAAAAAGGTGGTGTTGTTATTCGCCATACACTATATGCAGTGCATATTATTCACATAAGGGTGGGTAGGATTATTTATATTATTTAGAATCTCGTTAACTTATATAAAAAATTCAGTACTAATTTTCGAGCTGATAACAGGAAAAATTATAAAGAAATTTTAGGAGAGGACTTTTAGAAATGTTTTAAAAATTTGGTAAAATAAAGCTTACTAAGAAAAAAATTCCAAAAAAAATTAAGCTGATCAATTTTGGTCCATGGAAGCATTTCAAAAGCCAGAAAAGTTAGATTTTTTATATAAAACTAGCAGTCAATGGTGCATATGGCCGATTTAAGTATAGAAAAAATAAAAGTAAAAAATTGGCGGGTATTTATCGCTATCCGCGAAGTGCAAAATATAAGCAATCTGCTAAGAAAACAAATCTAATTGGGTATCAAAAATTTGGTAAAATAAAGCGTATTAAGAAAATAAAATAAAATTATGTACCGATCGGCTTACATATTTTTTTTTGATTTCTTAATTATGCACTTTATTTTACCAAAAGTTGATTAAAAAATGTCTGCGAAGTTTGTGCTCCTGCCCAAAACATTGAATCATGATAATGTTTTGCTGTATAAATAGATGTACTTTCTAAACCAAAATTTTTCTAGAAAAAAAAAACGATACATTAATTTGTCATTCCATCCAAAACGCATTGAAATATCGATCGAGGACCCCATTATGTTTATATATTATTGATCCGTAAAGGTTTCTTAAACATTCTAGTGATATCCATCCATCTGTTTGTCTGTTTTTGCAGATAAAAACAATTTGATGGAAAAAGTTTTTAATAAGAATGTCAATTAGATTTAATAAAAATGCTGATAAAAAAAATATTTTTTTGAAAAAAAAAGTATTGATGAAAAAAAATATTGATGAAAAAAAAAGTTTATGAAATAAAATTATGTTACGTCTTATTCACCAGCTGGTGAATATTTTTTTTTATTGACCACAAAGTAAATAATTATCCGAGTTACAAACCCAATTTACTAAAATTTTTGGTTTTAATACTTGAAAACAGTAATTCTTATTTTCCTTTTTGTTAATCGTTAGCTTATATAGTCAAACTGAGGTGGTATCCTGCCACTTTTTTAAAATTAGACACCGGCCGTTAAAAATTATCATGTTAAAAAAAATGGAAATCTCAAACACTAAAGCTAGTTTTTTTAGTTTGGTAATCTTATTTGTAAACTACGTTCCAAAAAATCTGAAATCTTTTTTTTAATCGGTAAAAATTAAAATCGGAGATGACAAATCCGAATGCTGTGTGTTTTGACCTGGATTTGCCCGTATTACTTACATTTTGAAGAGTATAAAAATTCGGCAAAGAATAATTTAGCACTATCACTTGTTTTTTGTTCATTTATTAAACAAATAGGTAATTTTTATGTCAGAAGCTTAGACGTGGTAAAAAAGTACTTTTGGGAAAAAAGATGACAAAAAAATAAAAAAAAATGTCTGCGAAGTTTGTTCTCTTGCCCAAACCATTGAATTATGATAATCTTTTGCTATATAAATAGGTAGTATTTCCAAAGAAATTTTTTTCTAAATAAAATAACGCTATAATAACACTGTGCAACACCCAAAATCGGAATGGGATGAAACCAACAGCAAATGAAAGATGACATATTCCATAACAAACCCCTCAAGGCTTTTTTCCAGTTCAGAGCTAGATTTTTTTTTACACGCATTTAAAGTTAGTGCACTTTTATTATAATTATAATAATAAATGCTTGAAAATTGTATTAGTGGCGAATGATTAATATTGTAATTGCCTTTAAATAACAATCATACGCAACGCTGTCCAGTGTTTTATGTTAATATAATTGCCTTAAATAACAATCATACACAACGGTGTTTTGTGGTTTATTTGAATAATTTGGCTATTCAGTAAATAGGTACTGGACCGATTGCAGCAAAACTCATACCAGTCATAGCTGATGTAATTTTCAGCTTAAGTTTGGAAACTGGACCCTACATGTTCAATAAGGGCACAACCAGGGGCCTTTACAGTAGGATATGTTTAGTACACACAAACTTTAAATGCTTTAAAATCACTAACTTTAAATGCGTGTAAAATCACTAACTTTAAATGCGTGATCTAGCTCTGACCTAAAAAAAAGGCCTTGTGGGTTTTGTTATGGAAAACGTCAGATTTCATTTGCTTTTGGTTTCATCCCATTCCGATTCCGAAAGTTCGATTTTGTATCACTGTGTAATTTGTTATTCCATGCAAAATGCATTGAAAACTCGGTGGTGTACCCCATTTTGTTTATATATTATTGATCCTTAAAGGATTTTAAGACATTACAGTTATATCCATCTATCTTTCTGTGTTTGTCGATAAAAAAAGTTTTTGAAAAATATTTAATGAAAAAAAAAAAAAAATGTTGATAAGAAAATTTTTGATGAAACCAAAAAAAATTGATTGAACAAAATATGTGTTAAAAAAAATTTATGAAAAAAAAAATTGATAAAAATAAAATATTGATGAAAAAAAAAAAAATATTGATAAAAAAAAAAATTGATAAAAAAAAATGATATATATTGATGAAAAAAACTATTGTTAAAAAAATATTGATTAAAAGAAAAATATTGATAAAAAAATATTGACAAAAAAAAAATATTGATGAAAAAAAATATTGATAAAAAAATATTGACGAAAACAAAAATATTGATGAAAAAAAAAATGTTGATGAAAAAAAAATATTAATGAAAAAACAAGTAAGAAAGTTATAGTCGGTCAAGCCCGACCATATGATACCCTACACCAGTGTTTTCCGAAAAATGGGTCCTAGGCCCAAACATAGACCGATTGGATCTGTCTTTTGTTAGATATTTATTTAGTGTAGAAAACACACACATATCAAATTTTAGTGGAATTAGTTTATTTTTTTGTCAATAGACCGATTTAACTGAATATCGGTCGAAATTTTTATATGGGGGACTAAATCCAAAAATGGTCCAATTATATTCCGATTTTATAAGGTTACTAAAGTACACGTGTAACACCTAAAAATAAAAATTTTTATCAAATATTTCCATTTTTATGAATTTTGTGGGAATTATGTGAATATCGGGAGGGCGGTTTGTATGGGGACTACCAGAAGGACTACTCCGATTCCTTTGAAATTTGGAATGGTGATTCGTGCATACAAAATTTGATTACCTGCTAAATTTCAAAGCGATACCTATTATAGTACGGTTATTAGAGTCATTTAAGCCAAATCCAATGGGGGCGTTTGTATGGGGGCTAGGTCTTTACATGGACCGATTTTCTCCAATTTCAATAGGCTTCGTCCTTGGTCCAAAAGATGCTTAAGTTTTAAATTTCAAGTCAATTGATTGAAAATTGCGACCTGTATCGTGCTTAAACCGATAGATGGACAGACGGACGGACGGACGGACGGACAGACGGACGGACGGACGGACATCGCTAAATCGACTCAGAAAGTAATTCTGAGTCGATCGGTATACTTGAAGGTAGGTCTAGGACCAATATTTCGGGTAGTTACAAACATCAGCACAAACTCAATATACCCTGTACCACATAGTGGTGTAGGGTATAAATATTGATAAAGAAATATTGACGAAAAAAAATGTTAATGAGAAAAAAAATTGATTAAAAAGAAAATTTATGAAAAATAGTTTTGTTACGTTTTATTCATATTTTTTTATTCACCACGAGGTGAATTATTATCCAAGTAACAAACCCAAGTTACTAAAATTTTTGGTTTTAAGAAAATGAACACAGTAGTTCATATTTTCTTAGTGTTTTCTGTATGTACAGATCGAGCTCGGGCTCTAATTATATTTGTTATAAGGGTTCAAGTTGAAAAAATGCAGAAGAAAAATTTAATTTCTAAAAATTATAGACATTTCTGGTATTCCCATAGCGGTTTCAAACACCCCAGTTAGTGTTGTCATCAGTAGAATTTTAAATGTCGGTTTGTTTTGTTAATGGAAATTGTTTTTTATATGTATATGTGAATATTTATACACACAAAAAAAAAAAAAATTCCAATGAACGACTTTCATAGTATTTATGAACAAATTCATACAATTTATTAATTTTTCATAATATTTATAAACTTTTTCATAGTATTTATGAATAAATCATAATATGTAAAATTTAAGAACTATTTAATATTTTTCATAAATACTATGAAAAAGTTTATAAGTATTATGAAAAAGTAAATAAATTGCATGAATTTGTTCATAAATACTATGAAAATCGTTCATTGGAAAAACATTTTTTTGTGTGTAGTTTCTACATAATAAATTTTAACTGTTTCAAACACTACAACTCTATTTCTAGCAATCTCAACCTTACTTTCTCTGATTTTCTTTTTTGTTAATCGTTAGCTTATATAGTCAAACTAAGGTGGCGTCCTGCAAGTTTTTTTTAAATTATACACCAAAAAACATTATCATGTTAAAAAAAAATAGTTTTGATTAAAAAAGAAATTGATGAAAAAAAAATGTTGAAGTAAAAAAAAATTTTTTTAAGTAAAAAAATAGATGACATTGGTGAAAAAAAAAAAAAAAATAATGAAAAAAATTATTAATAAAAAAAAATTTGATGAAAAAAAAACTGGTGAATAAAAAAATGAATAAACAAAATTAAGTATGGATTTAAAAAAAAAAAGTTATTATAAAAAAAAACATTTTCGATGAAAAAAAATTGTTGATGTAAAAAAATTAATGAAAAAAATATTGGTGAAAAAAAAATTATGAAAAAAAATTGGAAAAAGAAAAAAATTTGATAAAAAAAAATTGATAAAAAAAATTATGAAAAAAAAGTTTGATAAAAAAATATAAAAATTTTTTGGTTTTTTTCATAATTATGTTGCGTTTATTTTTAGTCGGTAGTTTATATAACCAAACTCAGGTGGCCTCCTGTATCATTTTTAAAATTTAACAGCAGCCTTAAAACATTATCATGTAAATACCTAATTCCCCACACTATTTATGCCTAAAAATATTTGATGTTTTTAATTTGCGTCTTGGAAAACAAAGGATTTCGTTTGAGTTTTAATATTTTTTTTATAATTTAGTTGTTTTCTACACATATAAAAACGAGTTGTTAGATCCAGCACGAAATACGCTAGGTTGAGCATTATTTTTATTAAAAGTCACACTCAAAAAAAAAAAAAATAAAACTGTAAAGGTCAAATTTTTTTAGTTAAGTTGAGTTAAATTTTACGTTAAAATCAGCGCTTTAACTATTTTTTTAGTTAAGTTCATTTTACGAAACTACACTCAAAATATTTTGTAGACAAAAACAAATGAAAAACACACTTAATACCAGTGAATAAACAATTCAAAACCATCCCAGTAATTATTCATTTGTTTTAAAAAACATCAACATTTATTTTTTACTGTTGACAAAATTTTCTAAAATAAATAACATTAAACATTAAAAAATTAAATTTTTTTCACTCTTTTTACCAACAAATTCGAAAAAAATAACCTACGAAAACATTAAAAATTAATGATAGTTCTGTTATTTATACCAACAAATTTCCAAAAAATAACCTACGAAAACAATAAAAATTAATGATTTCGTAGGTAATTTTTTACAATTTTTTATTGAAATATTTTTTTTAAATTTTTAATAAAATTTTTGGGGAATCGATCCCGCAATCAACTACATTCTGGCCAGACACTCTACCCATCGTGCCAAAGTCACTTGATACAAACATGTTTTTATATTTCTATAAATAATTTTTTGATTTTTTTCTACAAAAAAATAACTGACTTGTGTAGGTAAAAACTACTGATATTTCATTAAAAAATACCAACAATTTAAAAAAAAATTACTTACACAAATCATCAAAAATCAAAAGAATAATCAGTAGTTTTTACTTACAGAACAAAAATAAATGACTTTAAAAATTTAATGTTAATGAAAGTCTTTATTTTTTAATGTGCTATTTTTGAAACAAAGGACTGAAGTAGTCATTAATAAAAACTGAACATTAAACAAATGTTTTTTCTTTTAAAAACGACTAAACGGAAAACTTTTTAAATAAACTACAAACAGTTAATGACATAATTTTTTAAGTGTACTAGTTTTAAATTAATTTTGTTTTATGCACAGAAAAAAACGTCGAGGTAACGTTATCTAAGCTGGCATAGGTAAATTATTTTTGTATGAAACTTAAAAGCCACGACTTATTACCTATGCCACCAGTATAATTTTACTTTACATTTTCACCTAATGGCCATGTAAAGTTTACTAATAAAAATAGGTAAAATTTCGAATTTATTTTTTTTTATTTTTTATTGACATTTTCAATTTTAATATTTTGAAAAGGTATGTCTAAAAATTAAATTAATTAAAAATTATGTACATATATAAATTGCATATTAAATTTTTAAAAAATAAATGCAAAAAATCCATGAAACTGTGAAATAAGAAAAGCAAACAAAATAAGGAGACTGGAAACCGTAATTCAAATGATTTATTTGAGGTAAAAAACATAATGATTCTTTCTATGTGCTGTCTTTTAATTTGGATAATTTTTACCAGTTTCAGCTTACAAGAACATTTCACTCCCAAAAATTTATTTTATGGTACGAGCAGGTTATAAAAACAAGAGAATTGAAAATATATCCCATTTGATCCCCGAAAATTTAAGAACAATAATATAAAATGGACCCGTTTCAGCTTCTGCAATAGGAAAGTCAAATACCCTTGAGGAGAGAGAAAATGGAAGAATGGCCACCGCTCCTTGCACTTGCTTTGTAATGATTCTTTTTCTATAAAAAAAAAACTTTTCAGAAATTGAGAATTTTTCTGTAGAAAAAATACCTCATAATCTGAGAAATTTTCTACAAAGACATTTTTTCTGTAGAAAATTCTGAGATTCTGAGACATTTTTCTATTCTTAGACATTATTCTATTGAAAGATTCTCAGATTCTGAGACATTTTTCTATTCTTAGACATTATTCTATTAAAAATTCTCAGATTCTGAGACATTTTTTCTATAGAAAAATTCTCAGATACTGAGACATTTTTTCTATAGAAAAATTCTCAGATACTGAAACATTTTTTCTATAGAAAAATGTCTCAGAATCTGAGAATTTTTCTATAGAAAATGTCTCAGAATCTGAGAATTTTTCTATAGAAAATGTCTCAGAATCTGAGAATTTTTCTATAGAAAATGTCTCAGAACTTAAGAGTTTTTCTATAGAAAAATGTCTCAGATTGTCAGAATTTTCTACAGAAAAAATGTCTCAGAATCTGAGAATTTTTCTATAGAAAAAATGTCTCAGAATGTGAGAATTTTTCTATGGAAAAAATGTCTCAGAATGTGAGAGGTTTTCTATAGAAAAAATGTCTCAAAATCTGAGAAAAATGTCTCAGAATCTGAGAATTTGTCTTCAGAAAAAAGTCTCAGAATCTGAGAATTTTTCTATAGAAAAAATGTATCTGAATCTGAGAACTTTTCTATAGGAAAAAAGTCCCAGAATCTGATAATTTTTCTATAGAAAAATGTATCAGTATCTCAGAATTTTTCTATAGAAAAAATGTCTCAGAATCAGAGAATTTTTCTATAGAAAAAATGTCTCAGAATCTGAGAATTTTTCTATAGAAAAAAATGTCTTAGAATCTGAAAATTTTCTACAGAAAAATATCTCAGAATCTGAGAATTTTTCTATAGAATTTTTCTATAGAAAAATGTCTCAGAATCTAAGAATTTTTCTATAGAAAATGTCTCAGAATTTCAGAGTTTTTCTTTAGAAAAATGTCTCAGATTCTCAGAATTTTCTACAGAAAAAATGTCTCGGAATCTGAGAATTTGTCTATAGAAAAAAGTCTCAGAATCTGAGAATTTTTCTATAGAAAAATGTCTCAGAATGTGAGAATTTTTCTATGGAAAAAATGTCTTAGAATATGAGAGGTTTTCTAAAAAATGTCTCCAAATCTGAGAATTTTATATAGAAAAATGTCTCTGAATCTGAGAATTTTCTATAGAAAAATGTCGCAGAATCTGAGAATTTTTCTTAAGAAAAAATGTCTCAGAATTTGAGAATTTTGCTATAGAAAAAATGTGTCAGAACTGAGAATTTTTCTATAGAAAAAATGTCTCAGAATCTGATAATTTTTCTATAGGAAAAATGTCTCAGAATCTGAGAATTTTTCTCACGTTCTGCGACATTTTTTTCTTACATTATAGAAAAAATGTCTTCGAATCTAAGAATTTTTCTATAGAAAAAAGTCCCAGAATATGTGAGTTTTCTATATAAAAAAATGTCTCAGAATCAACAATTGTAATTTATAATTAAAAAAATAAAAAAACTATAAAGCATAATCAATTCTATTAATTTTTTAATTTTATTAATTTATTTATGAGTGGAAGTATTTATCGTTTACTTGTCAACAAAATAATTTAGATAAATTACCAAAGTTTATGTATAAATTCTAACTCTGCTGAACTTTGTAAAGTTTACAAAGTTTGCTGGGAATATTTCCTAAAAACATAGTTAATTTTTCGAACATATCATTTCTTAAAAATTACCTTGGCTTTTAAGTAATATTGTCTAAAAACTTTGTAGGCTCTATGTTATCTTGGCACTTAGATAAAGTTATACTATGATTTTAGGTAATATTACCTCGATTTTTTTTTGTGTGTGATTTTTAAAATTGAGTTAACGAATTTTTATTTATTAATTTGCTGATTTTTCGTTACATATCTGTTAAGTGTGATTACTATATAAAAATTTCGTTAATATTTAATAAAACGTAAGAAATATCTTGTGTTACCTGTTCTACTTAAGCTGAACTTAATAACGTGAAAAAAAAGAAAAAAGTGAAGTTTTAGTGTTTAAAGTGTTCAAATGAAATAAAAAAAACATCTCAGCCTGAAAATGTAAGAAATTTCTTGTTAAAAAAAAAATTTGAATTAAAAAAAGGTGTGACTTTTATTTACGTTTAACCAATATTTAAAAAATTTACAAATTTTTACAAAATATTTTGTAAATTTTAGTTGACGAAAATTAAAAAAAGTTTAGCTGAATACAAGTAATGTTTTTGTTAATACCCAGCAAAATTGGCGTTACTAGTAATGGGTTTTGTAATCCGAAACAGATGTTAATAAGTAGTTACTTAATGAATGAAACACTAATTATTTTAACAAGGGCGTGAGACAAAAATAACTAGTGAAGAGTATGGAGATAAATAAATAGTTACTGCCTCGGATTACAAATAAGGAGTAAAAACCCATTACCAATAAGAAGTAAAATAATTAGTTAATTAAAACTTTTAAAATTTAACTTTTTTTACTAAAACTTAAAAATTTCGTAATTTTTATTAAGTTTTTAAGTACTTTTTAAGTTAATTGAATTGTAAAGGTTAAAACTGCATGTGCAAGAAGATATTATTACTTAGAGGTGCTTTTATAACATATTAATGAGAAGAGTTACTTTTGGGCTTAAAATAATGTTAATGGTAATGGGTATTCATTATAAATAATGTACTTGGTAATGATTACTTTTCACTACTCATTACCATGTTTTTGCTGGGTATGTACAGAAAAATGTTACGAAATTTTTATCTGCATTTTTAGTTAAAGTTACGTTTTTTTTTTCTACATTCATTCAACGAGAGGTTAGCTAAATATTTTTAGTTAAGTTAACTAGAAATTTAGTAAGCCCAAAAAAAATTGTTAAGTTTAACTAAATTTTTTGCCAACTTAACAGTTTTTTATTTCTTTTGAGTGCAGCTAATGAAGAAAAATTTTGGATCTAGCACTAAAATTGTAGGTCAGTCATTGACTGTTCCTTGATTAAACCAATGCTTAATTTGAGTAAATGGTCAATTGATATTTTTCTGTTATTTTTCATTAAACCCATGCTTGATTTAAGTGAATGGTTAATCAAAATTTTACAGTTCTAGTGTGTTTTTGTCAATCTTTTGATTAAATTTATTTTTTTTAAACTAGTTTTTTGTACTTTATATTATTTATATTACTTTATATTAGTGCATGCATGTACTATTTTATTTGGCGACTAACGAAAACTAAAACAAAAAAAACGTAATAGCATTTATCGCATTTTTGTCGAAGCCTACTATGATGAGATATTTTGTTTTTAAATGTCACACTGTGAATCTTTCAGTTTTGAGCAAATGGTTAATCGATTCAAGTAAAATTTAATTGAATGTCAAATTTTAAGCTGTGAAAATATTTAATTGACTTTTCCATCGATAATTTTTTTCTGTGCAAATTTTTTAGGGCTTAAAAATCATTTAAATTGGTTTATGTGTGCACTAGTCGTTTTTTTCGACTAAAATGATTTGGAATAAAAATTCAAAGATAATATTTTAATAAATTTTCCTTGGTTCTACGCTTTTTTACAACTGTAAGGATAAAATAAACAGAGGTAACTCATGAGTAGTAGTGTCAGTAATAACGAAGTCATTATCAACAGATGGCAATCTTTTTTTGGAAAGTATTTGGGAACGATTTGGGAATAACGAAAAATAAACATTTTAAAATTATGAATGAAAATTATTATGCCTGTTCGTTTACCTTACTACAATCTACTCATTTTTACTACTTTTACTACAGCTGGAAATTTTCAGTACAAAAAGTAAACAAAAATTTCCAGTTGTAGTAAAAATAGTAAGAAATTTAAGTAAACAAACAACCTATTGCTGTGTCACTAGAAAATAAAAAATACATCATAAAATAAAGAAATTAATTTAATGGCGTCTTTTTCTGAAACAAAATGTTGGACCCTTAAACAGTATCATTTGTAAAATGTAGCCACAACTCTTTTAATATGTTGCCGGTTTTGTGATTACAAAAAACAAAAAATTGAGAAAATTTTTCTTTCAACCAAAACATTGGCAATCAGCTATGAAAGTGTGAAAAGTGTGACATTTTGAAACTTTATAAATGCAACATTCTTATAAAAAAACATAATGAACTTTTAAAGTGTTGCCAGTTTTTTAGAAAAGAACAAAAAAAGTGCAATTATGATTGAAGGGACGGTAAAGTGTGACATTTTTGCCAGAAAAGAAAACGCCATAATTAAACCAAAATAACTAGCAGAATTAAACGAAAAATAAGAGATAAACAAAACTTCCAGCTTTCCCAGATGGCATTTGTAAAACTAACACCACCTTTGAACGTCAAAAAGAATTGACTCATGCATAGTCTTTATAAATATAAGTTTTTGAAAAGAAATTAAATAAAATAAAGTGTCAAAAATAAATAAAAAATTGAATTGTTTAAATATTTTCAACTTAAATATTAATCAAAAAATTTAAGTAAATTATGGTAAACTAACTTGCCTATGATTTAATTGTGTGGTTTTTAGTACATTTTCAAAACGCGATTAGTGACAAAAATTTACGGTGTGAACTAGACATGGGCGTGTGACCCACACTCTAAAGGAAAATCACGTGATTCACGTGATTCTGCATTGCTGCTTGAGTCACATGCCCATGTCTTGTATGAACGGTTAAGTTTTTAAAATAAAATACGTATTTTCAATTCTGGAATACGATTTCACCATTCACCTAATTGTTAAAAAATTGATATTCTTTCTAATTTAAAAGTTATTACATTTGTTTTTGTAATTATTAAAGATATTAACTAGATTTTTAATTCTTACAAGAAAAAAGTTTTAAAATCTTAAAATTCGAATGAATATCAATTTTTTTACAATTAGGTGAATGGTGAAATCGTATTCCAGAATCGAGCACATTATTTTGAATTTAAGATTTAAAATTTTAAAATTTATGACAACAAGCAAACGACAATGTTAGCTATCAAAAAATTTTATTACGGAGAAATTAACTTTAGGGTGTATAACGAAATTGTATAACTAGTTACCTCCCAATTTCAATGTTCATTACTTTAACATGGAGATGTCATTGGAGTCAACTATTTTTTTGCACGTTTGCAAGAAAACTAACGAAATGTCTAACTCGCTTACAAAAAAAATTTCAAAAGTAACTGCATTGGATATTTAGTTACTCTTATTAAATGATAGATAGTTAACAGTAAAATGGTTCGAAATATATTTATATGAAACATAACTGTTTTTAAAATTCAGATTGCAAATCTATTTGCAGCAGGGTTGGCAACCGAAACCCACCTAGAATAATGGTATTTGGCTATTGTACCGCAACCAATAAAGATATGGACATTTTCAAAATCGATAATGAAAGCTGATGAAATTTCTAGTATTTTAAATGTGTCACTTCGTGTTTCTACCGGTTCGTTTTAGTTATATAGGCCAATACCGTTATAATACCGTTTCAAACGGTATTATAACGGTTTCAAAAGGTATTGACCTATATTTCGACAACGAACCGGTAGAAACACGAAGTGACACATTTAGAATACTAGAAATTTCATCAGCTTTCATAATTGCTTTTGAAAATGTCCATATCTTTATTGGTTGCGGTACAATAGCCAAATACCGTTATTCTAGGTGGGTATCGGTTGCCAACACTGATTTGCAGAGTTAGTTAAACGAATGTTTTTTTTTTGTTGTTTTAAAAAGACTGTTAAAAAAATGTCTCTTTTTTTCGAAAAAAAAACGCATTTGAATACTAAATTTCATAAAAAAAATTTAATTTTCTTGTTTTGTCCAACATGGCGTATGAGTTACAACGAATTTCGCAAATATTTGTAAGTAACTCATACGCAATGTTTTAACAAGCAAATACTGGAGAATTACAAAGCTATTATGAAAGTTAACAATTAAAAGGCTCTTCTATTCCAAAGTTTTAAAAAAATAATAAAAGTGTCCGGATTTTTAATAAATTGTCTTTACAAAATTAAAAATTTCAGAACGGCTTCTAAATTTTTCCAAAAACAATATCATTAGCCCATAAAACAAAACACAAAATTATTCGAATCGTTTTAATTTGATAAATATTTAATCAAGGCAACTCGATGCAAACTTTACTATTTTTTTCAATATTTAGCCACGCGACTTAAGTAAATAAAACAACTTGGTTGTTTTGTTGGGTTTTAAAAACTAAAAACTTTATTTAAATTCTTAATTTAAATTCTTAAAAATAAGTTAAAAGGTAGGAATTGCAGCTAATCTGCAATTCAGCATAAAACTTCATCAAAAAAAATTTCATCAAAAAGGAGACTTACGCTAAAAATATGTATCGTCCATTCCATAAGATATTGCACATTCCATGAAATATATCCCATTCTTTAAGAAATTTTACATAATGCCATGAAATATTGCATAAAAACACCATTAAAAACACCCTTTTTCTAGTGGCCCGCCCATAAGGGGGATTTTTGAAAAAAATTAATGCTCACAAAACCGTATTTAATTAAAATCTTTCTTTATAATTTGAAGTGTCTGACCGAATATTCGGTAGGCAAAAAAGTACTATTCGGCCATTATTCGGCTTCGGTCACATTTTTGGACGAATATGGCCGAATACCTAATAATTGTAAAAAAATTGTACTCAATTGTTGAAAAACATATTCAAGTAGAAAATCACTTTTTTAGTGATACACTCAAAAAAATAAAACTGTAAAGTTAACAAAATTTTTTTTGTTAACTCGAGTTTACTAGCTTTTTAGCAAATTTTTAGTTAAAATCAGCGTTTTAAGTACTTTTTCTAGTTAAGTTCAATTTACGAAAATACTAGTTTTGTACAAATTTTGAATTAATTTTTTTTGTTGACTTTAAAACTGAGTTTACGAATTTTTACTAATAAATTTGCTGATTTTTTGTAACATTTTTGTCAAGTGAAAAATTTTAAACATTTCTTGTGTAGCCTCCTATGCAAATCTCATAAGTCCTACTTAAGCTGAACTTAATGCTGTGAAAAAAAGAAAAAATAAGTGTAGTGTTAGTGTTTAAAACCAATATTTACCAAACTTAAAATGTTTTACAAAAAGTTTAGCTGAATTAAACTAATAAAAAATGTTACGAAATTTGCAGCTGAATTTTTAATTAAAATTACGTTTTTTTTTTGCTACATTCATTCTACGAAAAGTTAACTAAATATTTTTTGTTAAATTAACTAGAAATTTAGTAGGTTCAAAATCAGGTGTTTTTTTAGTTAAATTTAACTAAATTTTTTGCTGACTTAACAGTTTTATTTTTTTGAGTGTAGTAATTTATTAAAAATATTATTATTTTAAAGAAATCACGTTTTTTAATAATATAAAAAAAAAATTTTTTTTGAGTGCACAATTTTTTTGAGTGTATAATTTTTTTTTGAGTGTAATTTTTTTTTTGTTTGAGAATAAAAAGTTTTTTGAATGAAAGAAACACTGTCAAATATTTTTGTAGCTTTCCACTAAGCTTTAAAGGGTTTTTAGTGTGTTTTTCAACACGTGAATTTGCGAAAAAAAACATCCAAAATTCACGTTTTTGATAATAACTTATTCGTTCGCACTCGTTCGCATACCATATAAATATACAATAAAACCTGAGCTTTCTACGAAGATTTACATGTATAAAAATGTTTTAACAATTGTTAACATTTTAAGTTATTCTCCACGAAAGACGATAAAACTATTCACAATTTCACAAAAAATTGACCCTAAAAAAACTCCTAAATAACTACGAAACAAATTTTTTTTTTCAAATATGTTAAGAATTCGTAAAAATACTCACCTCGAGTATTAAAATTCATATTCACAACATTTTTTTTAACAAAAATATATTTGAAAAAAAAATATATAGATTTATTAAAATTTGGTTGCTTCACAACTTGCAACACGTGTTATAAAAACTGTATACATTAGCAGCTGTTTACACATCGACAGTGTTGCCAACTATCATAACTTTTTTAAATTTTTTCTTACCAATATATTGGGAATTGAACACAATCAAAAAAATTTTAAAAATCTATACTTGAAAAATTTACTTTTTGCCGCCAAAATTGAAAATTCAGCCAAAGTGCAATGTAGAGACCAAAAACGCAACTTTCTTAGTTCCATATGGAACAATGAATAAAACCTATTAAGAAATTTATGGACACATGTATTTTTTCTCTGGACATTTGGTGCGGAATGCCTCAAATCTTGGTGGAGCTACGGCCAATTTCTAAAAACTTAATTTTTTTTGGACCAACAAATTTTCAAAATTCGAAATAAAATAGAACAAATTGTGATCACATCTGAAATTATTGCTTAAAAGTTGTGTAATTTAGAGTAGAGTTTTAAAAAAGTCAAATTGAAGTGATAATTTCGTGCAACAATTTTTCATATTTTTTTTTCTAAAACTGCATTTATATACCAACAAATATTTGTCCAACTTTTTTTAAGATATTTATATTTTGTATTGGTCAAAATAATTCGGAAATTTTAATTTCTTAATTATACCCTACACCAAACTGTGGTTCGGGGTATAATGAGTTTGTGCTAATGTTTGTAACTACCCGAAATATTGGTCCTAGACCATAGATGGGAATTTTTTATTACCATTGAAATTTCATTACCATTAGTTGATATTAGAGATGGGCGCATGAGTGATTTTTAACTCACACTCACTCACACTCACGATAGGAATTTTTGAATCACGCACACTCACTCACGAGCATATTTTTTCTACTCACACTCACTCACAATCACGTGAGTAAATTTAATACAACTCACACTCACGTTCACTCACGCAAGCTTCACTCACACTCACGTTGACTCACACTCACGAAACACTTATTTACACAAAAATAAAATTCAAGAACTAAAATTTCAAAAATATTTCAAAATTTTCAGCAAAATTTAAAGTTCAGCGAAATTTTACATATTTTTTTTTTTTGATTTTTTCGGGACGAAATATTAAATTAAGCCATATTTTAAAATTTTTTGTTGCTTTTTTTGGTACAAAAGGAAATAAGAAAAGAAAATAAATCACGCATACTCACGCAAAAAAATCGACTCACGCACACTCACTCACGCAAAAATCTTACTCACGCACACTCACTCACGCAATTTGTTTCTCCACTCACACTCACTCACAATCACGTGAGTAAAATTGAAATCAGGCACACTCACGCGTGATCACACGTGAATCACGCTCTAATCTGCTCATGTGCCCATCTCTAGTTGATATCAATGATAATGAAAATAATTTAATTTCCATTTAATGATAATTAAATTTTTCAATTGAAAAAATTAATTACAAATGGTAATGAAATGTACCAATTGTTGAAAAACACCAATAATAATGGTTTCAAAATCATCGGTTTGCACATTTTCGTTTTTTTTTTTTTTTTGAAAACTTATAAATTTAAACATTAAAGCAGTGGTCGGCATCCGTTGCACATGGATCCCGAACACTTTCGGATATACACATGTATTCAACACGAATGCCAACAAAACTCACAACTAAGATCATAAAAATCCAACAACAAGCTGGTTGATGTCGCTTTGTTTAAGAAATATAATAACACATGCATATTTATATTCATACAACAATGCATTCATATCCTCTCTTTCTGCCGACCAGTGCATTAAAGTATGTTTTTAAAAAAATATGAAAATGTTAAAGAAAACAATCAAAACGCACATACAAAATTTCAAATGAATACATATCACAAAATCAACTCAGTGAAACTGAAATAAATGTTTAAAAACCAGCAGTTTTTGAAATTTAGAAAAACTGTAAATGCAGTTGTGTAAACAAGCCCTTGAACCATCACTGAGCAATGTTTAAGGATTACCCCACTTTATCCGTAAAAGCAAGGTAGATTTATATAAGGTAATATTTTAGTGACGTAAATGAAAACAATTTTCTTTCAAAATCATTTTAGTCGGCAAAAACGACTTAAATGTTTAGTGCACACATTAACCAATTTAAACGCTTTTTAAGACTTTAAAATTTTAGAAAACAACTAAATTATAAAAAAATATTGAAATTCAAACAAAATTAATTTATTTTCCACGACAAAAATTAAAAAAAAATTTAAAATATTTTTAAGCATAAAAAGTGTAGTGTAAACTCAAGTCATTTATGCCGAACAAAATATCTTTATTTCGTTTTGAAAATTCGTAAATATTATTGTTTTGAAATTTGTCAAAAAATTTACTATGGAGGAAAAGTGAGGTTATTGGATCTTACCTTGAATAAATCTACCTTGCGTATAAGTTACAGAGGGTTAAAGTTAAAAAATCGATAAAAATGACTTGAAATAATCCATAGTTTTTACTTTCTTTCGCTTTTTTTTTAAGTTCTCCTTATATTTCAATATTTTCCGGCATAACACAAAGTCAGTACATACACTCCAAAAAAAAAAAAACGTTAGTAGATTTACTAATTTTTTTTTGCTAACGCTAGTTAGCTAACTTTTAGCAAGATTTTAGTTGAGATTAGCATGTTAGCAAAAAATGCTTGTAAACTTCATTTAGCACATTAGCAATTTTAAACAAACTTTGAACTAATTTCTTTTGCTAAATTTGAAAATGAGTTGACAAAATTTTTACAAGATTTTTTGCTAATATTAGCAAAAATAAATGGTATTTTTTTTTTATTTTCAGAAAACTTAAAATGGCACTATCTCGGAAACTAAGCCAGATAGAGCAAAATGGAGGCCATTTTTGGTTCTCGGGCTCTAGTATAGCCGGTCCTCTTCACATGTGTGGACCCTAATGGGTCCTAACTTTGGATCCAAAAAAGTTAGCATTCCCCAAAATTTTAAAATGCTTATATCTCGGTAAATATTGCCGACACAACAAAAAGTCCAAAAGCATTTTTGTAGTTATCAACACGTAGAACAAGACCACGAAATAATTAAAAGCTCTCCGAGTAATATTTTTAAAATTATCGAGTTTTGTAATTCTCAAAACCCTGGTGGTCCCCTGGACCTATCGGGTCCGAACCCAATGGGGTCCTCAAATGTGTATGAACTAAGTTGAAATAAAAAAAATTCAGTTAACTAATTTTTAGCAAAACGTTTTTGCTAACTTTACCAAAAAAATTTTGGGTTCAAAATCAGCAAATTTTCTTGTAGGTTTACATGCTTTTTTTGCTAACTTTACAGTTTTTTTTTTTTTTGAGTGTGCCATTAATTTCTGCATAGGTTGTATTAATAGCCCTATATCGAACTGATGAAATTTCGGTTTTGGTTTTTCAATTTTTTAAAACCTGGGCTTAGGACACCTGTCTAAATATTGAAAAAAACTGTCACATCTTTTACGGGTTGCATTGATTAAATATTTATCAAATTAAACGGAATGCACAAAAATCTCAAAAGTTAACATTCTTGTTCTAGTTTTGTATGGGCTTTCGATTAAAAAAATTTTTTGGAAACATATTTAGAACCCGTTCTGAAATTTCCCATATTTTATAAAAGCCAAATTATCAAAAATCCGTCCACTTTTTTTTTGCTTTTCAAAAGGGCGTTTTTCTTTTTTTTCGAAAAAATCGCATTTGAATACTAAATTTCATAAAAAAATTTTAATTTTCTTGTTTTGTTTTGTCCAACATGGCGTATGAGTTACAACGAATTTCAGAAATATTTGTAGGTAACTCATACGCTATGTTTTAACTAGCAAATACTGGAGAATTACAAAGCTATTATGAAAGTTAACAATTAAATGCGATTTTCTTAAAAAACTAAAAACGCGCTTCTATTCCAAAGTTTAAAAAAATAAAAAAATGTCCGGATTTTTAATAAATTGACTTAACAAAATTAAAAATTTCAGAACGACTTCTACAAATTTTCAAAAAAAAAAAAAATATCAATAGCCCAAACAAAATACAAAATTTTAAATATTTTGAATTGTAGTGCATTCCGTTTTAATATGATAAATATTTAATCAAGGCAACTCGACGCAAATTTGACAATTTTTTTTTTTAATTTAGCCAGGCGTCCCATAGTGGAAAAAAATGGACTTTTTTTGCCCAATTTTGCCTACAGGTCGCAATTCTTAACCGATTTTCGTTTTTCTTTTTGTGTATTTTAGCTAATAAAATTCCGCATTGATCTAACATGGTGGATTTTTGAAAAAAAAAATCGGATTACTTTTTATATTTTCCTAAAGTTCAGAAAATTTTCATTTTTTTAGTATTTTTGCAATAAAAAATGTATTAGACATGGGACGAATATGCTTTATAGACAAAATTAAAGGTATTGGAACCTCTTATCAACGACGTGATTAGTATTTGCAAATATATTATTATGGTTTTTTTATAACAAGACAAAAATTCAAGAATTTTATTTGATTTTTTCTGTAAGTACAGATCGAGCACGGGCTCTAATTATATTTGTTATAAGGGTTCAAGTTGAAAAAATACGGAAGAAAAATTCACTCAAAAAAAAAACTGTAAAGTTAGCAAAAAATTTAGTTAAATTTAACTAAAAAAACACCTGATTTTGAACCTACTAAATTTCTAGTTAATTTAACAAAAAATATTTAGTTAACTTTTCGTAGAATGAATGTAGCAAAAAAACCGTAATTTTAACTAAAAATTCAGCAGAAAATTTCGTAACATTTTTTATAAGTTGAATTCAGCTAAACTTTTTGTAAAAAAATTTAAGTTTGTTAAATATTGGTTTTAAACACTAACACTTCACTTTTTTTTCTTATTTTTTTCACAGCTTAAGTAGGACTTATGAGATTTGCATAGGAGGCTACACAAGAAATGTTTAAAATTTTTCACTTGACAAATATGTTACAAAAAATCAGCAAACTAATTAGTAAAAATTCGTAAACTCAGTTTTAAAGTCAACAAAAAAAATTAATTCAAAATTTGTACAAAACTAGTATTTTCGAAAATTGAACTTAACTAAAAAAAGTAGTTAAAACGCTGATTTTAACTAAAAATTTGCTAAAAAGCCAGTAAACTCGAGTTAACAAAAAAAAATTTGTTAACTTTACAGTTTTATTTTTTTGAGTGTTGAATTTCTAAAAATTATAGACATTTCTGGTATTTCCTATACCGGTTTCAAACACCCCAGTTTAGTGTCATCATCAGTAGGATTTTAAATGTCGGTTTGTCTTGTTAACGAAAACTGTTTTTTATATATGAAGGTTTCTATTTCAAACGTACCACGAAAAAAAAAATGTTGTTGGATCAAAGTCAAACTTTGAGAGCTTATTGCCCTATATGAAAGTAACAAATCGTGGAACAAAAGTTTTCGTTTTTCGGAAAAATGGGCGAGATAGGCGTGGTCAAACATGGTAAAATTGAGCAATTTTTGCATGATGTCGCTTTATATTTAATTTTTTCTACAGTAACTCAACGATTCTGAAATTTTCGAAACACATTTATTTTATAGTGTTTTGTATGAGCTATCGATTGGCATTATTAGTTTTAAGAAAAAGTTAAGAACAATGTCTGAATTTTTTAAATGAAAAATAAAAATCGATGTAGCAAAAAACACGCCATTTTTATTTTTTTTTTTTTAATTTTAAATTAAAGTTCATTTCATTCTCCACATCATATCAAATTTTCAGAGAGCAGTTATTTTTGGTTTTCGAGAAAATTGGCTTTAAAATTTAAATGTCTTATTTTATTTTCCATATCACTCATACGCCACGATACATTTATTTTTGCACTTACCAAAAACTTGTTTAATTCTGTTTAGATAACAGATTTAGACCTGATTTGTCTTATTTATAGGAATTCGACTGTTTTTTTGTTGACCAGAGACATACAGTGCCATCGCTTACTCGTCTTCTGTGTAATAAGAATGACAATTTTTTTGAACTTTAAAATCTTTGAAATGATGAAGAAGGTTTGTAAAATTTTTGAAGTGCAGACTTTAAAATATTTTTTGGTACTTATCTACTTCTGATATATTTTAAATTTTTAGTTGTAGGGCAATGTGTTTAATATCAGAGTATTCTTAAAAATTAAGAACGACTGTGAATATTGTTGCCTGGATTTATTCCAGTAAATGGCTAAGCGGCGTCCCAGAATTTCAACAATCATAAGGTAAAGATCACTTCTGAAATATTGTCATTTTATTGATATTGAATGCAACCTTAATACAAAGAATCTTGAAAAACAGTCGAATTCTTATTATAAATATGACAAATCAATAGAGTCCGGCCGAAACGAGTTTTTCGAGGCCAAACCGAAACCGAACCAAAACCGAAAAAAAAAATTAATGCCTGGCTGAATAAAATTTTTATTTATTTCTTTTTTAAAATAAATATACAGCACTTAATGTTTTTAAACCATCGGAATTGTTGTTCTTATTAAAAAAATATATATTTTTAAAAACTTACAAAAAAATCATATTTAAATAAACTTAAAAAAATTGTTCATTAAATCTGTAGATTAAAAAAAAAAATAATTTGAACTGTAACAGTAACACGTTAATTGGAAATCCTTGTTACATTTTTAAAATGAATTGAATCAAGTGTAATGATACTCGAAATTGAAAAATTCAGCAACTTTTTTATATATTTTTTAAAATACTAAAATTTTGCCGAATACCGAATAGAGGCCGAAACCCCATTATTCGGCCGAATTCGAGACCGAAACCGAATATTCGGTTGGACTCTACAAATCAGCTCTAAATCAATTATCTAAATAGAATTAAACAAGTTTTTGGTAAGTGCAAAAATAAATGTATCGTGGCGTATGAGTGATATGGAAAATAAAATAAGACATTCAAAATTTAAAGCCAATTTTCTCGAAAACCAAAAATAACTGCTCTCTGAAAATTTGATATGATGTAGAGAATGAAAAGAACTTTAATTTAAAATTTTTTTAAAAAAAAATAAAAATGGCGTGTTTTTTGCTACATCGATTTTTATTTTTCATTTGAAAAATTCAGACATAGTTCTGAATTTTTTCCAAAAACTAATAATGCCAATCGATAGCCTATACAAAACACTATAAATTAGATGTGTTTCGAAAATTTCAGAATCGTTGAGTTACTGTAGAAAAAATTAAATATAAAGGACATCATGCAAAAATTGCTCAATTTTACCATGTTTGACCACGCCTATCTCGCCCATTTTTCCGAAAAACGAAAACTTTTGTTCCACGATTTGTTACTTTCATATAGGGCAATAAGCTCTCAAAGTTTGACTTTAATCCAACAAAATTTTTTTTTTTCGTGGTACGCTTGAAATAGAAACCTTCATATGTGAATATTTATAGTTTCTACAGAATAAATTTTGACAGTTTCCAACACTACAATTCTATTTCTAGCAATCTCAACCTCACTTCATACTTTCTTTCAACTTGTTTGTCTCTTACATTATTTCGCAAGGGTTCTGATCTGGAATTGCAGACACAAATGAAGGAATTGCATTTTCTGTTTCGGAGACGTGCCTTATGGCGATATATTTTGTCAGTAATTTTATTTGATTTTTTCTGTAAGTACAGATCGAGCACGGGCTCTAATTATATTTGTTATAAGTAGGGATGAGATTTTCATGCGCTAAAAAAACGAAAATATGCGCTTAAAATATGCACTAAAAAATTCAAAATATGCACTAAAAACCTAAAAATATGCACTAAAAAATAAAATGTGAGCAATAAAAGTCTTGTTTTCATTCGAAAAACTTCTTAAAAAAGCAAAAAATAACACCGGGCTTAAATAGTAACATTTAAAACTTTATATAACCAGGATTTTTTTTTGGAAATTATGGCAATCTATAAAAAATTAAAAAAAAAAATAATAATTTTTCTTATTTTCATAATAAATTTTTAAAATTAAAAATATTTTTTGCAACAAATAAATTTCAATTTGTGTTTTTGCTAATTTATATCAAAATATGCAAAAATATGCACTTAAAAGTTGGGAATATGCACAATATATGCGCTTAAAACCGAAATATGCATTTTAACCAAAATATGCAAAAATATGCAAAAACAAATCGATGCCATTTTAAAGAAAATTTCTTGATTCGGAAAGATAATTGGTCAACATCGTTTTTAGACTATCGACAAAAAACATGCATTTGCATGGAAATCTCATCCCTAGTTATAAGGGTTCAAGTTGAAAAAATGCAGAAGAAAAATTGAATTTCTAAAAATTATAGACATTTCTGGTATTTCCTATACCGAATTTTCACCTTAAAAAGCCTATATCTTTAAAAGCAATGTACCAATTTCAATGAAATCTTTTTTAGATTAAAGCTTATGTTTTGCAAAGTCATAATTGGTACACAAATTTTTTTAAAAAAATATTTTATTTTTTGCTTAAATTTTACCTTACGATTTTTGGAATTTTAAAATTATTTTTAGTCTGTTTTAAAAAATTCGTTGTAAATTCGAAAAAAAGAGTTAAACAATTTTGAAAAAATACTTTATTTACCAATAATGGTTAAGAAAATGATAAGCGTTAATCTAAAAAAAAATTCATTGGAATTGGTACATTATTTAAAATGATATAGGTACTTTAAAGTGAACATTTTTAAGTATTCATTAGTTTATAAAAAACAAAATAATAATAATACAGCTTATTCGTCCCCTGCCTATTAGGGTGGGGCGATTAGTAAGGAAGGAAAAAAATCTTAATGGGCGCTTCTCGTTTCTGATTCTTGGGATTGTACTGAGCAAAAAAGTCAACTAGACCATACGTCTACGGTGAAAATCGAGCCTCCCGATTTTGACTTGAAGTTTTTTCTCAGACTTTATTTTTTTTTGGAAAATTTGCAAATTTTCTTGGGCTCATATTTCGTAAACTATTTGAAATTTTGACTTATTTTCAAAAGTAAAGTTGTAGCTATTGTCTCGGGCTACAATTTCTCTGAACATATTACTTAGAAAAAACTTCGTTTTCATGGTCAAAAAGTCGATAATGTAGAAAATTCACCACTTTTTGTATTTTTTTTTTTTTATATTTTGGCCTATAACAGCCAAACCATTGAGATTTTTGATCCAATACTGAGACAAAAATTGTAGCCAAGACAATAGTTAAGAACTCTCTAGTACATCGCAAAAGCATTGGAATGCTCCTTCAGGCAGTTTTGGCCTTGTGAAAGTGCAAATTTTTTGTGAAAATATTGATAAATTACCATTTTTCTGGTTCGGAAATCCATACACCAACCGTGCGAAGAATGTATACTCCACGATATATTACACCACGGTTTGCAATGATGTGCGATCGCTTTGGGGTATCCGATCGATTAGCATCTGTTTTGGCTTCAGCTTTGTTCGCTGACATACAGTTTATGGATGAGCGAGGTGAAACCATTATTATGGATAAAAGAAAAGTGAGCCGAGAGCGTGAAAAATCGAGACACGATATTTTACAAGCAAATCACAATGGTGAATCGTTGATCGCTTTTTCGTTTGATGGTCGCAAAAATGATTCATTAACTCGGGAGAAAATTAATGAAGTATATCACACTACAATGCGAAAAGAACCACACCTAGTAGTAATACGTGAACCACATTCGTCACTAATTGGCTATGTGAATTTAGAAGGCAAAGGCGAAACCTCCAAAGCGAAACAAGCCGAATTGATTGAATTTTTCAAATCTAAAAATCTTTCACTTGAAAATTTAATTGCCGTCTGTAGTGACGGTGAGGTGGCAAACACTGGCACATCTGGAGGTGTATTGCATCTCATCGAACGCTATCTAGATAGACCAATACATTGGTTTATCTGTTTACTTCATTTTAACGAATTGCCGTTCCGACATCTGTACAACGCTGTCTAAAAATCGGCCACTACTGGACCGACAAAAAGCACTGGATCGTTAGCTCAAAGGATAGATATTTGCAATACATTACAAGTAAATATCATAACTTTATGTACTCTTTCTCTATACGATATAGTTTTGTAATTTTTTTATTTAAATAATCTAAACATTTTTCAGGTTATCGAAAATTTTCAACTTATTCCACTTGAACACATTCCTCCAATGAGTACAGATGCTGAAAATCAACTTTCCGCGGACCTTAAATATCTATACCAAATTGCCCAAGCCGTTTCAAATGGTAGTTGCTCAATTAATCTTGCACACATTAAACCTGGACCAGTAGGACATTCGAGATGGATAACAAAAGCTAGTAGATTGCTCCGTGTGTATATTGCGACAGAAAATCCATCACAAAATTTAAGAATTTTGGCAAGGTACATCATGAAAGTGTATGTTCCCATGTATTTCAATGTCAAATACTACAATTCGGCTGTATACGGTAGTGCTCTGCTTGGAAAATTCATCCAGTGGACGCAATATTTACCAGACAACTTACGTAACATCATAAATCCCGTAATACAGAATAATTCCTATTTCGCACACAGTGAAAATGTTTTGTTGAGCATGTTATACGATGATTGTAAAGAAATTCGTACATTGGCACTCAAAAAAATATTGTATATTCGCGACAACGTATGCGATTTAACTGATATGTAAAACCAAACATCAATTTTGATTGTACGCATTTCGTTCACATGATCGATTTAGAGGACAAAGCATTGTTATTTGAACCGCCATTTACCAGGAAAATTCCGTATGAGCATTTACAACAATACCTCGAATGTGTAGATGATGAAGATCCACCATTTCCAGACCCACTAATACCTTGTCATACTCAAGGTACGGAGCGTCATGTCCAGCTACTAGCTAGTGTTGCTAAGCGCCCAATCGACAAAAACCGTGAAGGTATAATGGCATTTGTATCTGAAGGCCGAAAGAAAGCGCCTCGCATGGAATCTCGAAAAGATTTGGGAGGCAATCTTTGAATGAAAAATACACTAAATTGGAATTCTTCTTGATTCATACCTTGTCTCTACCAATACAATTACTTTGTACTTTAAATGAATTTTCAAAATAAATATTGAACAAAACAAAAAAAAAAACAAGTGAGAGTGTTATCTGTTATCTGTGCCGAATCTTTTATACCCTCCAAAATGTAAAAAAATAAAAAATTGTCAGGGGCGTTTGTTTTTGTTTTTGGGGGGGGGGGGGGTGATGGGGGTCAGTGGGGGATGTTGACAGCACCTTCCCATCCCGATAAATATAACAAATGTTTCATTTATTTAACAAAAAAACATGTAAAAAAAGTGTATTTTTTCAGAGGTTGGTTTAGTTCTTCAAGGGGGAACTTTTTTCCCCCTGGTCCGATTTTGGTCATTTACGAACTTAACCTGCCTATTAACATAAGACATATTTGTGCCAAATGTCGGGATTCTAGCTCTTTTATTTTGGACTGCATCGTGTTAACTACAGACGGACAGACGGACGGACAGACGGACGGACGGACGGACAGACGGACGGACGGACGGACGGACGGACGGACATCGCTAGAATGACTTAGAATCGATCAGTGATCATAAATATATATACTTTATGGGGTCCTAGACCGATATTTTGATGCGTTACACACGGAATGACAAAGTGAGTATACCCCCATACTGTAGTTGGAGGGTATAAAAACATTATATTTTTGGATAAAAAAAGTGGAAAAAATAAGAAATAGAACATTTTTATGATTTTGCGCTATGAACAACTGAAAATGGTAATTTACCAATATTTTCAAAAAAATTTTCACTTTCAGAAGGCCAAAACTGCCTGAAGGAGCGTTCTAGTGCTTTTGCGATGTACTAGAGAGTTCTTAACTATTGTCTTGGCTACAATTTTTGTCTTAGTATTGCATCGAAAATCTCAATGGTTTGGCTGTTATAGGCCAAAATATCCAACAAAAATTACAAAAAGTGGTGAATTTTCTACATTTTCGACTTTTTGACCATGAAAACGAAGTTTTTTCTAAGTAATATGTTTAGAGAAATTGTAGCCCGAGACAATAGCTACAACTTTACTTTTGAAAGTAAGTCAAAATTTCAAATAGTTTACAAAATATGAGCCCAAGAAAATTTGCAAATTTTCCAAAAAAATAAAGTCGGAGAAAAAACTTCAAGTCAAAATCGGGAGGCTCGATTTTCACCGTAGACGTATGGTCTAGTTGACTTTTTTGCTCAGTACAATCCCAAGAATCAGAAACGCGAAGCGCCCATTAAGATGTTCAAATCGCCCCACCCTACTGCCTATTCCATTTTTTAGAGCAAAAATTCTAAAAAAATAAATATTTTCTGAACTTTAAAAAAAAAATATTCAAATAAAACAAAAACGATTTTTAAAAATCCACCATGACAGACTGATGAGGAATTTTATTAGCTAAATTTCTAAAAAAGAAAAACCAAAATCGGTTAAGAATTGCGACCTATAGGCAAAATCGGACAAAAAAAGTCCATTTTTCCCCACTGTGCGTCCTAAGCCCAGGTTTAAAAAATGGAAAAGCCAAAAACGCAATTTTCTTAGTTCCATATGGGGCTATCAATACAGCCTATTAAGAAACTCATGGCTACATGTATTTTTTCGCTGGACATTTGGTGTGGATTGCCTCAAATCTTGGTGGAGCTACGGTCAATTTCTAAAAACTTAATTTTTTTGGAGCACTATATTAAATAAATCAAAATCAAATATATTAAAGGTACAATTTTCAAAATTCGAAATAAAATAAAGCGAATTGTGATCACATCTGAAATTATGGCTTAAAAGTTGTGTAATGTAGAGTAGAATTTTCAAAAAGTCAAATTGAAGTGATAATTTCGTTCAACAATTTTTCATATTTTTGATCTAAAACTGCATTTATATACCAACAAAATTTTGTAAAACTTTTTTTAAGATATTTATATTTTGTATTGGTCAAAATAATTCGGAAATTTTAATTTCTTAATTATACCCTACACCAAACTGTGGTTCGGGGTATAATGAGTTTGTGCTAATGTTTGTGACTAGAGTTTGCAAATAATCGAGATATTTCATTCGCGATTACGATTAAAAAAATTGCCTTTAATCGCGATTATCGATTAATCGATTTTTTTAAAATAATTTGAGTTTCTTTAAAGAAATAATTTGAAATTTACATATTAGAACGTACAAAAATGCAAAAACTATTATTTTTAAGAAAAAAAATTTAAAAACTTTCGAACTTTCCCTGTAAAAATAATTCGAGATTATGGCACCACAGTCTCTTTTTTTATTTTAGTATATCATTGTGCACAGAAAGATCGCTCGAGCGCCCTTGAGAATTTTTTGTTAAGATTTTTTGTTAAAACTCATAATTAAAATCCTTTGCTGATAAAATTTCACACATACTTTAATTTTTGATATCCTCAACACTTTTTAAATTATCAAAAAGGAATACCTGCTGATTGCCAGTGAAGAGCTAATTGAGAGGAAATTTATTAAAAAAATTTTACAAGGCATCATTAGTCACCAACCAGCGGTCAAAGTATAAAAAATTACGTTTTTGACAAAATTCATGTCCAAATTTTTTGACCAAATCCGACCAAAGCCTGTGAGTATATTTTAAGAACAAAAATCTTTAGAATTTACTCACAAGGGAAGTATTTCAATCCTTATGAACCGATTTGCCTGAAACTTAAAATATATATTAAAGAGACGATTTTAAGGTTGGGGTGTTTCGGCTTATCGGCCATATCGGTGTTTAAAAATTTCGTTGTCCCCTTATGAAACCATGTAGACCTTCGGGAAAATTTTGATAACTTCTGAACTAACAGGAATATCGTCTGGTTAGAAAATACGTGTCGACTTAAATTTAATAAAGATTATTTCTTATTCATATCCCAGGAAAATTTTTCAGAACCGATTCTGACAACACCTGTTCTAGAACAGGTTCTTCGGTAACCATACACTATTACACTTTAATTATTCAGAACAAGTTAAGTGAAAATTAGTGTGAAGCTTGTTCTCTGCAATCAAGGTTTCATAACATTTTGGTTCTCAAAAAATTATGTGTCAAAAAAATTGAAAAATAAATATCAATTTATTTTTGGTAACCAAGAAAAAACACGAAATTCTACTAAAATAGGTGGATATAATCGTGAAAATTGTTGAGTGAGTAAATTAAATTTTCATTGTCTGGGTCGGGTCAAATACTAATAATATTATGTTTTCTATTTTTGTTTGCAGAAAATCCATGTTCTGGTATGTCATTATTTTAAGGCCCAAAATGCAACTTTGGAGGCGAAAAAGGATAAATGTGTGTTAAAAAATGTAAATATTCCATATTTTATATGATAGTCTTTATCTTTGTTTAATAAATTAATGCAATTCAATATTTTTCTTTAATTCTCATTTCTGTTCCAAATTTTACTTCTAGAACCGATTCCGAGGAACAAAAATATGTTCTAATTTTGCTTACAAACACCTGTTGCTTTTGGGACAATCCCTTTGTAAAAAGAATCGGTGTTGCACAAGAATTAGAACAGGTTCTAGGGAAGTAAAAGTTGTTCCACAATCGGTTCTTTGCAACCGAAAATTTTGCTGGGATGGATATCGTAGGTCTATGTCTTCACATAAATAACCCCCAAAATTTACACATTTTCCTGAAAAAAAATTTAAAGAAGTCGAATTGTTACAAGGTTATGCCACCATTAGATAGGCATTAAAAAAAACTTTCTTCTCATATAAAAACATTATGTAGTTTCTTAAAAAGAAATGGCTGAAAAATCCAAAAAAACATTTTTTCGCCATTTTCTACCCATGTTTTGAACCCCTAAATCCCCAATATGGCCGATAAGCCGAGACACCCCAACCTTAGAATTGTCTCTTTTATATATATTTTAAGTTTCAGGCAAATCGGTGCATAAGGGTTGAGATACTTCCCTTGTCAGATCAGAATTTAAATTTTATTTTAAATTTGAATGACTGTTAAGAGAAAAGGAAAGAAAAATCGCAAACATATTAAATGAATCAATGGGCAACCAATCAAAATTTTTCGTTCATCCTACAACCGATTGTACTTAACATTCCAGAATCTATGATTCCAGATTGCTTCAAAAGTAATCGTTTTTTAGATTAATTTAGTGTTTTTGAAAAGTAATTTAAAATAGAAACTTTAAAATGGGTATCAAAAAATTTTGGAACTGATTTAAATTCGTTATAAAAACAGTTTATTTCTTAGAAAATTTTTATTCGTAATCGAATGATTTTTTTGTCGATTACGATACGTTAATTGGTGCGATTAATCGCGATTACGATTTTAATCGTTTTATTCGTTTTGCAAACTCTTGTTTGTAACTACCCGAAATATTCATCCTAGACCATAGATGGGAATTTTTCATTACCATTGAAATTTCATTACCATTGGTTGATATCAATGATAATGAAAATAATTTAATTTCCATTTAATGATAATTAAATTTTTTCAATTGAAAAAAAAAAATAATTACAAATGGTAATGAAATGTACCAATTGTTGAAAAACACCAATAACAAGGGTTTTTTCAAAATCATCGGTTTGCACATTTTCGTTTTTTTTTTTTTTAACTTATAAATTTAAACATCAAAGTATGTTTTTAAAAAAAATATGAAAATGTTAAAGACAACAATCAAAACGCACATAAAAAATTTCAAATGTATATGAACATTTCCATTTAACTTTTGATTTTAAGGTTTAAAAAATATCAAATTTTGTTTTGAAGACACATTAAAATCGTTTAGTTCAAATCCGTTCGCGTGAATAACTTTCAGCTGACGGCGCGAAAGTTATGGCGGTCTAAAGATTTTAATTGAAAATCAAAAATCTCAAAATTACAATTATTATTAGAATTAAACAAAATTAACGTTAATTAATGTTTCATACTATCCCCAATAAAAACCGGATAAATTACGTCCATTAACGCGGATATATAATCAGATTTTTACGTTAAAATTTTGTTTTAAAAAGTTGCTTTCTTAATGCTTGATATGCAATTTACGCGAAATCTAATGACGATAGACCAAATTAAAGGTCATATTCGGATTAAGCACCATGAAATTAGTTAATAAACTTGTGCATTATGTAAAATTGTGAATTTTTAAAAGTAATGCAATTTCTGATTAATGAAATTTTGAAAGATGCATAAAATCCCCAATATTCAAAATTTATTAATGCCGCTCAGTTTTGGGATAAAGCTTTATAAGTACCAGCAATTTCCATTTATAGAAATTAATTTCTATTAGCGGTTTGATTGTGCCCTGGCGGTTTATCTGGAGACAAAACTGGCGCATTTTCAGGGTACATTTACATTAAGTCCCAATTTTTGCACACGACCCATACTACGCATTACAAGCAATCGTCTGACGGGTATATTTTAAATCTAAATTCTTTTCGCGTGAAAATACAAGCAAAAGTTTAAAATCGTGAAATGTCAGATTTTTGCAAATCAAAATTTTAACCCGCTACATCGATTTAATTATAAAAAATAAAAAAATATTTGGATCACGCGATGTGCTGGCCACTTTTAAATAATATTGCAAATGTGCCTCGCAAAAAAGTGGATTTTTGATGACTTTCACCTTTTGTCTCTCAACCTTTGTCTAGCTAGTACTCCACTCCTATTGAGGGCTCATTCATGAGACCGGTTTTAAACTGTAAAGAATTACGAGAGCTATCATTCTTCGTATTAGCTTTTGAAAAGTATGAAGCGGCGCAAATTTCCTGATCAAAAAACGACGAAAAATTTAAAATGAAGAAATTTTAACTTCAAACCTTTACCACCAAATAACTTTTTTATTATTGATGGCACATCAAATTCATAAACACATCTTTTTTGAACAAGTATAGGGACCATGTATTTTAAATCTTCGAAGAATGTGTTGGACGGCGCAAGTACAATAGGCCAAAGAGTACATAATTTTTATGAAATTTCAATCGAGAAATGTGAGAAATGTGGAAAATTTCTGAAGTTTGATTGTCGATAATTTCCGAAAATTAAGATGTTTGTCCTTAAGTGTTTGTAAGATTATTGCATCCTTTATGCATTTCTATCAGTAGACAGTCATTTGAATGCAAATAAAAAAAGTTTTTGTCAAAAAACCAAAATTTCAAACAAATGAAAAGTTAAATGGAAATGTGCATATACAAAGGCAATCAAAGTGTTTTTGGTTTATAAAAAGTGAAAAATAAAATAACAAAAAACAACAGATATTTTCAATTATTAAAAGTTTTGACGATATTGTGTCGACTTTTACTAATGGTTATTATTTTTTTAATTGGTGCATTTAATTGATGAACGGTAAATATTTTTTTTTTTAATTTTCATTAGTAATTAAATTTATTAATTTTAAACAATTACCATTGATACATCCAATGGCAATGAAAAAAATTTCATTACCATTGACATCAATTAAATGGTAATTAAACCATCAATTATTTGGTCCCTTTAATTAATTATTACCATCTATGGTTCTGGTGAACATAGGACGTTTGCAATTCTTCTACATCTGCTTCGATTATTGGCAAGGCCTTTAATTTGCTTCAGAACTTTGTTGACGGCACTGCATTCTTGATTTATCTTTCTCATCAGTACCGTTTTAACCAAAAGAGCCCATTAAGACCCCATGAGGCCCCGAAAGGCTAATAATTTTGCTTACATGAAAAATGGACCTTATTGCTTTATGATAACATTTTCGTTTTTATACTGTTTTTTTAAGCGCACAAAATGTTTTGATCAACAAAAGTTTTAATTTGTCTTAAAGGAAAGTTTTACATTTTGACCAGAAAAACTCTAAAAATTATGCTTTTTCTATAGAAGAAATTTGCCCTCATAATCAGTCTCAAAATCATAGAAATTTTTTCATAAATAAAAAATCTCAGATTCTGAGCAATTTTTTGTATAGAAAAAGTCGCAGATTCTGTAGAGTTTTACGTACAAAAAAATGTCTCAGATTCTGAAACATTTTCCCAATATAAAAAGTCTTAGACCCATGCAATTTTCGTATAGAAAAAGTGTCAAACTTAGACATTTTTTCTACAGAAAAAGTCTCAGATTCTGAGGCATTTTTCCTCTAGAAAAAGTCTCAGATTCTGAGGCATTTTTCCTCTAGAAAAAGTCTCAGATTCTAAAGCATTTTTGAAATAGAAAAAGTCTCAGATTCTGAAACATTTTTCGTATAGAAAAAATCTAAGATTCTGAAATCATTTTTGTGTTAAAAAATCTAGGATTCTGAGACATTTTTTGTATAGAAAAAGTCTCACATTTTAAAACTTTTTTCGTATAGAAAAAGTCGCAGATTCTGATATTCTGACAAGAAAATATTTTTTTTCTTTTTATGCGACTTTTTACTTTCCAGTGGAACCCCAAATATTTATGTGCCCAAGGGCCCCGCCATACCTTAAGACGGTCCTGGTTCTCATGCATATGGATGTTGGTTACTGAATACGAGTTATATCATTTTGCGGTCTTCTTAAAATATGACCTATCTACTTACGTTTCATAATTTCAGCTTCAGTTGTAGTGTTATCTGTATGCTGCGGGAGTTTGTAGATTGTAGGACAAAAAATGCAAAGGATGCGCCGTAAACTTAGGTTTACAAAAACCTATTTTTTCTATTTGATTGTGTTACACACCAAGTTGTAACCGTGTTATTCTCCAAGCTGTTTACTATTGGAGTTTACTTAATTTTAATTGGGCTTCCATTTTGTAAATAAATTTTTTTCTCAATCATGCTATTTTCACGATCTATCAATAGATTTAATTTCTATTGACTTCACGTTCTTTATAGCTCTGCCACATTTTGGTTCGTTGTTTTTGGTATATTTGCTTCTGGATAATGTGTTTTAAGATGTTTGGAAAAGTTTGAAGCACAGATATGCTTCCTCTAATTAATTTTACGATCGCATTCAAGTATGGTAACTTTTTGTCTTTTTCCTCTTCTTTGGTAAATTGTACTTGTTTATTAAAAATTCACAGCTCCGATTTTAATTATTCCGAAGAGATCGTCAACATATTTTGTCAAAATGTTTTGTTTTTGTTTCCATCCAGAAATTTATGATATCAATGATGAGCTGTCGAGGTATCTTATCTTTCTTTTAAAGTTGATGGTGCTATCGTTGGCGAACTATCCCATGCAATAAATAATTTCTTTTAAGCCCTCGCAATCCCGAATTTTCTTAAATTAATGCCAACTTGCATTAAATTTAGCATAATTTTTTTTTTTTTCAGTGTACTTTCGAAGATAACACCGCTCTACAAAGTTGAGGTTTGTCGCTGCGTTTTGGATGAAACCAAAAAAATGTTGATAGAGTGTTGCCCCGATTCCAAAACGGTAATTCAAATTTTTCTATCACGTCACAATTTTGAGAAAATCGCGGTGAAAGTGTCAAAAAATGCCTATTTTGACCATTTTTGAACGCCTATAAAATAAGATCCTGACATGCAAATGACTTGGTATCAAGCTCATTCGAAAGTGTGTTATTTTCTCTTTCAGACAAGATCAAATATTCTTGGAATATAATTTTCTAAAATGGTAAAAAAATTCTTAGCCACAAGTGCTTTAAATCTAAAGTTTACGTATGAATTTGTATGGAAATTTGTTAAAAACACTGTGTAAATAAACTATATATTGAAAAAATGGATGGTTTTTTCTTATGATTTTTTTACCATTTTAGAAAATTAAAGCTGTAAAACATTTTATCTTATCTTTAAGAGAAAATTACAGGCTTTTGAATGAGCTTGATACCAAGTCATTTGCATGTCAGGATCTTATTTTATAAGCTTTTAAAAAGGGTAAAAAAATGCCCTTTTTCGGCACTTTAACCGCGAATTACTCAAAATCCTGACGTGATAGACAAATTTGGGCTCCGGATTTGGAATCAATACGCATTTTCTTGTTGAGCTGTGAATTCAAATGTTGAATCTAAATGTTCTGTAAGACCCTCAAATACATCTATTATTTCAAATCTCATCTCTATTTAAATATGGACAGGACAACTTCTTTCGGGTCAGCTAGTTCACCAAAATTGTTAAATCCCGTAAATAATTCATAACACTGTTTTGACATCCAATATTAATAATACAAATAGATTATACAAAATACAGGATATTAAATGAGAATTAATAAAAAATGTTTTTTATATCAACACTTTTTTATTTATTTTTTTTTATAGATTTGCAACGTGTATGCTGTTTATTTGTGACTGATTTAAATGTTCCGGAAATTGTTGATTTTCGTGATAATGTCACATTATCATGTAGCTATGCCATGAGTGGGCATACATTAAATTCAGTCAAATGGTATAAGGATAAAATGGAATTTTTCAGGTAAGTTTAATAAAAGACACATAAATATACAGCTTTACCACAAGAACATAAAATAAATTTAAAATGAGCTTTTAATTCTATTTCCATACAAATTGTTTTTGTTTTTAAAATCGACTTTCAAAAAATGTATTGAAAATTTAAAATAAAACTTTTGTTAAAATAGACTTTTTGTTTTCTTGTGGTAAGGGCCATAGTATTTAAGTTATTAAAAATAAAAGTTGTGTTAACCACATAGAAAAAATTTATTTTTTTTACTACCGAATTTAAAGCCTTAATTTGGATGATTCAAATTTTCAATTATTGAAAAATAATATATAAAATAAGTCAGTGTATACCTTGTTTGGTACTTTGCAGCATTGGACTGACATTTATTTTTTTTTTTCAACTTAAGATTTTCCAAAGTGTAAGGGCTTATCTTTATTGTCCTAGGTCTAAAATTTTTGTGGTACAAATTTGAGGTGAATCGGATTAAATAACACGTGGCGCCCGGCGGTCAAAGTTTTGGATTTTTTTAAAATTTTAAAAAATAAAAAAAAAAAAATAAAAAAATAATTAGAGCCCGTGCTCGATATGTACTTACAAATTCCTTCATTTGTGTCTGCAATTCCAGATCATGTTGGTAACCCTTGCGAAATAATGTAAGAGACAAAAAAGTTGAAAGAAAGTATGAAGTGAGGTTGAGATTGCTAGAAATAGAATTGTAGTGTTGGAAACTGTCAAAATTTATTCTGTAGAAACTATAAATATTCACATATATAAAAAACAGTTTTCATTAACAAGACAAACTGACATTTAAAATTCTACTGATGATGACACTAACTGGGGTGTTTGAAACCGGTATGGGAAATACCAGAAATGTCTATAATTTTTAGAAATTCAATTTTTCTTCTGCATTTTTTCAACTTGAACCCTTAAAATAAAATTAAAAAATATATATATCTTTCGGCACATCATAATAGTTAATTTCGATGCACTGAGCATGAATATCAATTTTTTTTTCTGCGTTCAAGAAATTTTTAAAAAAAGTCTTAAAATTTCTCTGCGTTGACCCTTTCATAAATCTATGATTTAAACTTTATTTGAGCCAAATCCGATCATTTTAATCCGTGGCGCCTATTTAAACAAAAGTTTTATTTTAAATTTCAAGTTTTCTATACATTTTTTGAAAGTCGATTTTAAAAACAAAAATAATTTGTATGGAAATAAAATTAAAAGTCGATTTTAAATTTATTTTATTTTTCTATGGTAAGGCTGTATAATTTTTTCAGTTTTATATGTGAAAAAAATTAACAAAAATTTAAAAAAAAAATATTAAAAATAGAAGACCTTTGTATGCCATGCCAATGATGACTGAATGTGTTTGAAAAATTTTGTACTTTAATAATATGTTAACTAAAAAAATCGAAAGGGGTAGAAGTTGAAGAAAATGCACCCTAAAAATGCATTTGCATTTAGAATGCATTTTTTTCATGACACAATTTTTTTTGAACTTTTACGTTTAAAGTAGAGGACTTTAGTTTTTAAATTTAATTTTGATTATAAAAATCCGATATTTACTTAAGAAGACTACACCACCTTTTATTTTTTTTTGTGATTTCTAAAAAACGAGAATCGCGAATAAAATCGCGAGTTTTTGGAATTTATTTAAACTGTGAATAGGAATGTACTTATGTATATTGCCTCCATAGGATATCTTTGTACACAATATGAAAAAAATCTGAAGACACCAGGTCAAAAATACCTTTTTCGTTGTGCTGGGAAATGTGAAAGGCATTATATGTATTATTGTTCAGTGACCGATTCTAAGACATTCTAGCGAAGTCCGCCTGTGAACTTGATCATTGATTTTTTTTTTTTTATTTCAAATATTTTTTTTTGTAAATCGTTTAAATTAAAAAAAGATTTTATAAAAGTCGTTTGTCCAGTTGAAAATGAATTTTAACAATTATTTTTTTTTATTAAATATAGGTATTTTACTGTTATTTAAACTTCTTTATGAATAAAACATAAATCAGAAATACCCAGGAAAATTTTTTGGAACAAATTCCTGGTACTAGATTCTTGAATACATTCTGCGGTAATCACAACAAAATTTTCTATGTAAAATTATTAAAAAAACTACTTGCTCTAAATAACGATTGCTTTCGGGACAATTTTAAACAAAAATCACTGATTCTGGAATATTAAGTAGAACCGGTTGCAGTGTAGTTTGATGGGTTCCGGAACCGATTATTTGGAACAGAAAATTTTACTGGGTAAAACATAAATGTATCTTTTGGCTACGGCAAAATGTGGCTTTTCTTTTGGCTGCCTTTTCACTCCAATTTTCATTACTTTTAAATATCTCGAGCAGTCTAGCGTTGATTTCGGATTGAATGTTTTTCTCGATCTCGCCGATGAACTGAGTCTGGAGGGATCAAATCTGCGAATGAGTGTCAGTCATTGTCACCCTTTTTTGATATCGCACGTCGAGGGAATTTTAACTTGGCACCTAGATTTAAAGATTTGACCACTCCGGACTTTTTTTTGTAGGGTTATTTAAAAAGAAAAATCTACGCCAACAATCGTCAGACCGTTAACGAGCACATTTTGCCGAATAGATACTGCCATTTAATTGATGTAATATTTGAAATGTAGTCTTAAATAAAAATATGTATCTCACATATGAAAATCGGTTTGATTTTTATAAACTCTTAAAAAAATACATATTTTCCATTGTCCAGTAATTTGACTTCTAGTATCTGGCAACCCTATTCGCAAAATTTATAATATAAATAATAATATAAGACACATAATTTGTAAATATTATTTACAAATTTAACTTTCTGTGTTGCTCATACGCCTAAGTCTACCTACCCCTAAAAGTATGTTTTACAAAATCACGATTGGACAATGTACACTGGTACGTATGATTAACATTAACAACTTTAATCATTTTTGGTTGTTCATACGCCTAAATATGTGATCAAATATGTATATTAAGAATGAAATTACACTGAAATTTGTAAATAATAGAGTAATTTATTAAGGTAGAAGCACATAGGAGTGCGTTGCGTTCGTTAGGTTCTCCCCCGTTTTGGCTTTCATAAAAAGCGCGTTGATTGCCGCAGCATTGCATAAATTCCTCGCTGAGGAAATCCATATCAACATAGCAAAAAAAAAATTGAATTTTTGACGTCAATCGACCCAAATTTCATGAAACTCGGTATATATGCTGGGACTTACTCGACTTATACTCAAACAAAATTTAAGACTTTTGACTTCTGTAGTTTTGGAAATATGACGTTTCAAAAGTCAAGAAAATCTTTTAAAAGGCAAATTATAAATATTTATATCTTGAAAAGTATTTTAGCTATATCACTCCCAGATAGCTTTTTTTAAAGGCAAAATCATCACCTTGAAAATATCATTTTGCAAAAATATTTATTTTGGGATCTTTTTTGTGTTACTGCACAATTCGCGATTTCCAAAAATATATCAAAAAAAGCGACATTTTTAAAAATCTGAAAAAAATACACAAAGGTATGAGTCTTAGCTACAAGCTCTAAAAATTTCGCGTTGGTGAACGTATTAAGTCCAGAGATAATAATAAAATGTGTTGACAAGTAGGAATTTTTTTTTAAATCAGATGAATATTTAATTACACCACTCAACAAATCGAAGGTTTTTGACTCCGGTTTGATGTTTGATACAAAATTTTTAAAGATTTTGACATGTATTTTAAAAAAACACTGTGAAAAAAATTAGAAAAAGCACCATTTTTAAAAGGCTCTAAAACAAAAACCAGATGATCAATCTTTACTGTGATGAGCTCAAATTTAGGCAAAAGTTCATTCTTTCTTATAGACTTTTAAACCGATTAAAGATATCTTCCGGTTTATACGAAAAAAAAACACAGAAAACTTAAATTTGTAAAATATTTATTTTTTTAGTTTTTCTTTGAAAAATATCAAAAAAAACTAAACTAAAACAGAGTCATTTAAAACGCAATTGTAACCCAACTAAACGCAATAATTAGAAAAAATTGTTTTCTATGTTGGAGACTAAAGACAAATTATACTTTTGCGCTTTTATACCAGATTTGTATTCCACTCAATGGCTGCTGTGCAGGCTTTCAAATAATGAAAAAATCATAATTTTTCTTATTTTAAACCATGAATAACTAAAAATCTGGACGTGATGGAAAAATGTGGAGAACAGATTTGGAATCAGGAGATCAAAGTCTACTAAAATTGATCACCAGAATTCAAACCGGAAAATGAGTGTTGAGCGGTGTTATTATTTTTGAATAGTTTTGCAAATACATAAAATATAACGGTGAAAAAAGTAAAGTTGATGGTACACACGTGTACTACACATGAATTTAATGTAACATAACTTTTTATCGATTACACTAGTTAACAAAAGTCAACTTTTTTTGCAGAGATATTCTAGAACACATTTTTAAAAGTATTTGGCCTATACTAATCTGTCATCATAAACATTTATCAAATTGTCTTCTGGACATATAGGCCAATTTTACAGACTAAAGCCTCACTTCCAAGAAAGAAAGGGAATTATAAATGTTTCACACTGACATACCTCATATTATTTGTTCGTTTGAGGTTTTGCATGCTTTAGCTACAATAATGGGCAAATCACGAGAACGCGATAACATAAAAATGACAATGGATTCGCGCTTGGTGGATTCACGTTAAAGAGGGCAAAAGACTTAAGAAAATGTATTTTAAACAATAAAATTACAAAAAAAAAAAAAAATTTAGGGAAAAAAGTATATACAAATAATATTTGCAAATTTTGCTCAAAATTTAGATCTTTTTGCAAATATCTTCGCATAAACTCAATGAATTTTGAAATAATTTGCATTTATAACCATTTTTCCAATATAAAGTCACTCGCGGGTTTTTATGGGCAAGGACCGCAAAAAATGTCTTTTCTCGAAAAGGCGATTTGATAAAATTTTTATGATGACAGATTCGTGTTAAAGAGATCAAAATACTTTAGCAAATGTAATCTAAGAATCTGTGCAAAAAAAGTTGATTTTTGTAGAGTAGTGTAATTGATAAATATCTATGTTATATTGTAGCTATGTGTAGTACCCGTCTGTACCATCAACTTTACTTTTTTCACCGTTTTATTATGTGTATTTGCAAAAATATTCACAAATAAAAATTTAATATTCATCAGATTTGATAAAAACTTACTACTTGACAACACATTTTTATTCATACCTCGGGTCTTAATACGATCACCAACTCAAAACTTGTACAGCTTTTAGCTAAGATAGTAGCCAATATCATATATTTTTTAAGATTTTTCAAAATGTCACTTTTTTAGATATATTTTCGCAAATCGCGAATTTTGCAGAAATATAAAATTCCCAAAATAAAATTGTTTGCAAAATGTTATTTGAAAGGTCATGCGTTTGTCTTTAAAACAAGCTATCAGGGAGTAATATAGGTCAAATACTTTTGAAGATATAAATGTTTATATTTTATCCTTTAAAAGATTTTCTTGATTTTGACACGTCATATTTCTGGAACCACTAAAGTTAAAGATCTTAAATTTTGTCTGAGCATAAGTGTTATAAGTCCCAACATATACACAAAGTTGCATCAAATTCGCCCTGGATAGGATTTAAATAAAGTTTTGGTGTTACTCCGATTTTTAAGTGGATTATGTTTTTAGACGATTAAAGAAAAAAAAAAATGAGCCAAAAAAGATAAAAAAAAGCACTAGGCTCTTTTTTTTTTTTTTGCGGGCAAAAAGAAGAATTTCTAAAAAACAAAAAATAATTTTTTCTTTTAAATGCATTAAAATTTATTTATTCAGTTGTAAATTCATCACATATTTACTTATCAGTGATATTTAAATATATATGTAACATATTTTTCCAGATATGAGACTTAAAAGAATAATTTCACTCTTAATTGAAACTAAATGAAATATGTCCTTGTAAATCTATATATATAAAAGAGTGTGGTGACTGACTGACTGACTGATTGGCAATAATCATCGCCCAGCCCAAACCGCTGAAGCTAGAGACTTGAAATTTGGAATGTAGGTTCGGCTCCCGACAAAACCACCCACTAAGAAGGGATTTTTGGAAATTCCGATTCTAAGGGGGGCAAAAGGGGGAAAATAGGGCCCTTTGGGGGATTTTGTATCTTTTGAACTAATAGTCCTAGAAACTTCAAATTTGAACTCTAGGATCCTCTCGCGGAAATAAAATTTCGGAAATTTTTTTTTTGGAAAATTCCGCCTCCAAGGGGGGAAAAAAGGGGGAAATAGGGCAAATTGTTACATTTTTTATATTCTAAACAAATGCTCCCAGAAACTTGAAATTTGAAGTCTAGGACCCTCTCGCGGAAATAACATTTTGGAAAAAGTAATATTTTGAAAATTCCGTTTCTAAGGTGGGGGGGGGGAGGGGGAAAATAGGGCAAGTTGGTACATTTTGTATCTTCTGAACTAATGGTCCTACAATCTTAAAATTTTGAATATAGGATACTCTCGCGGAAATAACATTTTGAAAAAAGTACTTTTTTGAAAATTCCGGTTTTAAGGGGGACAAAAAGGGGGAAAATAGGGCAATTTGGTGAATTTTGAACTAATGGTCCTAGAAACTAGATATTTGAACTATAGTATCCTCTCGGGGAAAAAACATTTTTTTACTAAAATTTTTTCACTCAAAATTTTTTTTCACTCAAAATTTTTTTTTCACTCAAAATTTTTTTTCACTCAAAGTTTTTTTTTACTCAAAATTTTTTTTCACTCAAATTTTTTTTTTACAATTTTTTTTTTTTTTACAATTTTTTTTCACTCAAATTTTTTTTTTACTCAAAATTTTTTTTCACTCAAATTTTTTTTCACTCATAATTTTTTTTTCACTCAAAATTTTTTTTCACTCAAAAATTTTTTTTCACTCAATTTTTTTTCACTCAAAATTTTTTCACTCAAAATTTTTTTTCACTCAAAATTTTTTTTCACTTAAAATTTTTTTTCACTCAAAAATTTTTTTTCACTCAATTTTTTTTCACTCAATTTTTTTTCACTCAAAATTTTTTTTCACTCAAAAATTTTTTTTTACTCAAAACTTTTTTTTACTCAAAATTTTTTTTCACTCAATTTTTTTTACTAAAAATTTTTTTGACTCAATTGTATTTTATTCTTCAGTTTTTTTACTCAATTTTTTTACTTAAATTTTTTACTTAGAAGGTGTTTTCACCCAAATTTTTTTTACTCAATTTTTTTTTACTCAAAATTTTTTTCGCTTAATTTTTTGACTCAAATTTTTTACTCAATTTTTTTTCTCATTTATTTTTTTATTTTTGGGAATTTATTGATTTAATCACATAAATTTAGGGGGAAATAGGACAATTTTGAACATCTTCTGAACTAATGGCCCCAGTAACCTAACATTTAGACTATAGGATCCTCTCGCGGAAATAATACTCTAAAGAAAGTATTTTTTTTCAATAAGAAGGGGAAATGGGGGAAATGGGGGAAATGGGGGAAAAAGGGCAATTTGGTACATGTTCTATCTTTTGACCTAATGGTCCTAGAAACTTAAAGTTTGGACTATAAGATCCTCTAACGGAAAAAACATTCTGAAACAAAGTTTTTTTTTAATTCTGATTCTAGGGGGTTGAAAGGGGGAAAGTAGGATAGGTACATTTTGTATCTTCTGAACTAATGGTCCTAGAAACTTAAAAATTTGGACTATATGATCCTCTCACGGAATTTATGTTCTGAAGAAAGTATTTTTTGAAAATTTTTCATTCAAATTTGGGGGGTTTGGAAATAGGACGATTTTGAACATTTTCTATATTGTGAACTAATGGTCACAGAAACCTGAAATTTGAACTATAGGAACCTCTCGCGGAAATAATATTCTGAAGAAAGTACTTTTTTAAATAGGCACTTCTTTGGTACATATTCTTTTTTCTGACCTAATGGTTCTAGATACTTAAAGTTTGGACTATAAGATCATCTCGCGGAAAAAACATTCCGAAACAAAGTTTTTTTTTCAATTCCGCTTCTAGGGTGGAAAAGGGGGATAATAGGACAATTTGGTACACTTTGTATGTTCTGAACTAATTTTCACAAAAACTTAAAAATTTTGACTATGGGATCCTTCGCGGAAATAACATTGTAAAGAAAATTCTATTTTGAAAATTTGGCTTCTAAGGGCGAAAAAGGTGGAAAGTAGGGTAATTTTGTGTCTGCTGAACTAATGGTTCAGTATCTGCTGAACAAATAGGACTTCTCGATCCTCTCGAGTGGACTGCACGATCCTCTCGCGGAAATAACATTCTGAAAAAAGTAATTTTTTGAAAATTCCGCTTTAAAGGGTGAAAAAGGGGAAGGTAGGGCAATTTTGTATCTGCTGAAAATATGGTCCTAGATACTTGAAATTTGGAGTGAACGATCCTCTCACGGAAATAACATTCTAAAGGAAGTACTTTTTCAAAATTCTGGGTGAAAATGGGGTAAAGTAGGACAATTTTGAATCTGCTGAACTAATGGTCCTTAATACTTGAAATTTTAACTGTACGATCCTTTCGCGAAAATAACAGTCTTAAAGAAGACCTTTTTCAAAAATTCCGCTCCAACAAGGAAAAAGGGGGAAGTAGGGCAATTTTGTATCTGCTGAACTAATGGTCCTAGATACTTGAAATTTGAACAGTACAATCCTCTCGCGGAAATAATATTCTTAAGAAAGTACTTTTTGAAAATTCCGTGGAAAAAGGGGGTGAGTGGGGTAATTTTGAATCTGCTGAACTCATGGTCCTAGATACTTGAAATTTCAACTGAACGATCCTCTCGCGGAAATAACATTGTTAAAGAAAAACTTTTTTAAAAATTCCGCTTCTACGGCAAAAAAGGGGAAAAGCAGGGCAATTTTGTATCTGCTGAACTAATGGTTGAACTGTACAATCCTATCCCGAAAATAACACTCTAAAAGAAGTACTTTTTTGAAAAATTCGTTTTTAAAGGGGGAAAATGGGGAAAGAAGGGCAGTTTCGTATCTGCTAAACGAATGGTCCCAGAAACTTCAAATTTTAACTCTATGATCCTCTCGCGGAAAAAACAGTTTGTAAAAAGTAATATTTTGAAAAATCCTTTTATAAGGGTGGGGGTGGGAGTAGAAGGGGTTTAATAGGGCAATTTTGTATCTTCTGAACAAACTTGAAATTTTAAATCTGGATGCTCTTGCGGAAATTTTTTTTTGAAAAATATACTTTTTTGAGAATTTTGGTTTTAAGGAAGCCCAAAAGGGGGAAAATAGGGCAATTTGCTAAACTTTAAACTAATGGTCTTAGAAACATGACATTTGGAATATGGGATCATATAGCGGCAATAACATTCTAAAAGAAGTACTTTTTTGAAAATTTCGCTTTTAAGGGGTAGAAAGGGGGAAAGTAGTGCAATTTTGTATATGCTAAAGTAATGGTCCTAGATACTTGAAAATTGGACTATACGATCCTTCCGCGGAAATAACATTCGGAAAGGAATACTTTTTTGAAAATTCCTCTTTTAAGCAAAGTACTCTGTTCGAGTTCACAGGAAAAAATCTGTCAAACTCCATATAAAAAAAATAAATTTTGGCAGCGCGAGGAATTATAGGGAAATTGTTAAAAAAAGTTTTCACTAATTTTTATTATACAAGACAATTTAAATTGCCGTGAAAAAGTGACATTTCAGTTTTGTTATGATCGTTTCTTTCTTATAATTGTAAAAATTTGTTGATTTTTAAATGTCTTATTATGATTTAAGGCGTTGAAAGTTTAAGTGAAATTTTCACCGTAAAAAACAGAGTACTAAGCTTTAAGGGGAAAAAGAGGGGAAAATAGAGCTATTTTGAATCTGCTGAACTAATAGTCCTAGATACTTGAAAATTGGACTGTACGATCCTCCCGCGGAAATAACATTCGGAAAGAAATACTTTTTTAAAAATTCTTCTTTTAAGGGGAAAAAAGGGGAAAGTAGGCCAATTTTGTATCTGCTGAACAAATAGTCCTAGATACTTGAAAATTGGACTGCACGATCCTCTCGCGGAAATAAAATTCGAATGGGGGACTTTTTGGAAAATTCCGCCTCTAAGAGGGAAAAGGGGAAAGTAGAACTAATGGTCCGGGAGACTTGAAATTTGGACTGAACGATCTTTTCGCGAGAATAACATTCTGAAAGAAGTACTTTTTTAAATACTCCGATTTTGAGTGGGAAAAGGGGAAAAGTAGGGCAATTTTGTATCTGCTGAAATAATGGTCCTATATACTTGAAATTTGGACTGTACGATCCTCTCGCGGAAATAACATTCTCAAGGAAGTACTTTTTTGAAAACTCTACTTTTAAGGGGGGGGGGGGTTATATAACATTCTAAAAGAAGTACTTTTTTTTAAATTCTGATTCTACGGGGGGAAAAGGGAGAAAGTAGGGCAATTTTAAATCTGCTGAACTAATAGTCCTACATACTTGAAGTTTGGACTTTACGATCCTCTCGCGGAAAGAACATTCTAGAAGAAGTACTTTTTTGAAAGTTCTCCTTCTAAAGGGGGAAAAGGTGGAAAGTAGGGCAATTCTGTATCTGCTGAACTAATGATCCTAGATACTTGAAATTTTAACTGTATGATCCTCTTGCGGAAATAACATTTTAAAATAAGTCCTTTTTGTAGAAAGTTCCGCTTCTAAGGGGGAAAAGGCGGAAAGTAGGGCAATTTTGTATCTGCTCAACTTATGGTCCTAGATACTTGAAACTTAGACTGCACGATCCTCTCTCTTGGAATTAACATTCTGAAAGAAGTACTTTTTTAAAATTGCTGAACTAATGGTTCTAGATACTTGAAATTTGGCTGAACGATCCTCTCGCGGAAATAACATTCTTAAGAAAGTACTTTTCAAAATTCTGTGGGAAAAAGGGGGAAAGAAGGGCAATTTTGAATCTGCTGAACTAATGGTCCTAGATTCTTGAAATTTGAACTGAACGATCCTTTCGCGAAAATAACATACTTAAAGAACTTCCACTTCTATGGGAAAAAAGGGGAAAGTTGGGCACTTTGGGGGATTTTGTATCTTTTGAACTAATAGTTTTAGAAACTTGAAATTTGGACTCTATGATCCTCTCGCGAAAAAAAAACTAAAAAAATATTTTTTTGAAAATTCCGCCTCCAAGGTCGGGAAAATAGAGCAAATTGGTACATTTTTTATCTTCTGGACAAATGGTCCCAGAAACTTAAAATTTGAACTCTAGGATCCTCTCGCGGAATTAACATGCGGAAAACAAAATTTTTTGAAAATTCCGCCTCCAAGGGTGGGAAAAGGGGAAAATAGGGAAAATCGGTAAATTTTTTATCTTCTGAACAAAAGGTCCCAGAAACGTGAAGTTTGGTCTTTGGGAACCTCTCGCGGAAACAGCATTCAGAAAAAATATTGTTTGAAAAATTCCTCCTCCACGGTGGGAAAGGGGGGGGGGGGGGGGAAATAAGGAAAATCGGTACATTATTTATCTTTTAAACAAATGGCTCCAGAAACTTGAAATTTGAACTCCAGGATCATCTCGCAAAAAAAAACATCTTGAAAAAAGTAGAAGTGAAACTAGGGCAATTTTGTATCTTCTGAACTAAAACTTTAAGTTTTGATCCTCTCGCGGAAATAATTTTTTGAAAAATACACTTTTTGAAAATTTTGGTTTTAAGGAGGGCCAAGAGGGGGAAAATAGGGCAATTTGGTAAATTTTAAACTAATGGTCTTAAAAAAATGACATTTGCAATATAGGATCATCTCGCGGAAATAACATATTGAAAGAAGTACTTCTTTGAAAATTACTTTTTAAAGGGGGAAAGAAGGGCAATTTTTTATCTGCTGAACTAATGGTCCTAGATATTGAAGTTTGGACTGCACGATCCTCTCGCGGAAATAACATTATGGAAGAAGCACTTTTTTGGAAAAATCTACTTCTATGGGGGAAAAAGAGGGAAAGTAGGGCAAATTTTAAATTTGAATCTTCTTGCGGAAACAACATTCTAATGGAGGTACTTTTTTGAAATTTCGCTTCTACGGGAAAAAAGGGGGAAATTAGGGCAATTTTGTATCTGCTGAACTAACGGTCCTAGATACTTGAAATTTGGAGTGTACAATCCTCTCGCGGAAAAAACATTCTGAAAGAAGTACTTTTTTGAAAATTTTGTTTTATAGGTGGAAAAGGGGGAAAGTAGGGCAATTTTGTATCTGCTGAACTAATGGTCCTAGATACTTGAATTTTGAACTGTTTTGTATCTGCTGAAATAATGGTCGTAGATACTTAAAGTTTGGAGTGTACTATCCTATCGCGGAAATAACATTCTGGAAGAAGCACTTTTTTTAGAAAATTCTGCTTCTAAGGGGGAAATTGGGGAAAGTAGGGCAATTTTGTATCTACTGAATTAATGGTCCTAGATACTTGAAATTTGGACTGTTCGATCCTTTTGCGGAAATGACATTCTAAAATAAGTACTTTTATGAAAATTCTGCTTCTAATGGGGAAAAAGGGAGAAAGTAGAAATACTTAAAATTGGTACTTTACGATCCACTTGCGGAAATTACATTCTGGGAAAATAATTTTTTGAATTTTCGCTTCAATTTGGTACATATTGTTCTTTATGCACTAATGTTCCTTTAAACTTAAAGTTTGAACTATGGGATCGTTTCGCCAAAATAAAATTTTTTGCAACTTTAAATCTACTCAAAATATAATATTTTAAAGGTCGAAACTAACAATTTTTATGTTTAATTAAAAAATAGTAAGAATTTGAAGTAATAAAGTTTTTTTTTTTTACAGCTAACCGGTAACGAAGTACCGGGCGAGTTAGCTAGTTATTTATAAATGTAAGTTCTTAAAAGTTTTCAGTGTACTACTCAGATGGACAGCAGAACACAAAGTTTCCTCCATATAGACATTAGTGAGTCATATCATTTTAAAAGAATTTATTCTTTTTTGTTAAAAATGTTTTTTCAAAACTAAAAAAAATCAGAAAACAATAGTAAAAACCATTGAAAAATGTGTTTGCAGTGCCTAAGGAAGAGTAAAACAATATAAATAGTTTGAAAAGAGATGAAGAAAGTGGTTGGGACAATTTGTCAATCTTATATTGTCAATCTTATGGATGCGCTAAATATCCTTTTTTAATTATTTTTATTTCGCCAAAAATGCTTTGAAAATTTTGTTTGTATTGTTGGTGTAACTTCCCTCCTTCAAATCTAGAAACAGGATCAGTCTTAAATGTGAAATAACTCCTACACTCAAAATAATAACTCTGTTAAATACTCTGTAAAATGACTGTAATCTCAATTCGACAGATATTTGACAAAGTTATCTGCCGAAATACAGATTTTAAGAAAATACTTTGTATTTTCTTGTGACCGAAAAACAAAATTTTATCTGTAATTTTACTTTTTTCTTTTTACTATTGCTCTGTAATACGGTTTTTAAATTAAAATTTCTTGAAAAAATTCAAAGTATTTCAACCCCTCTTTAAAAAGCGTCTTAAATTATAATAAAAGATGCTAAATTTTACGACGTGTAGTTCAAAATTGAAATTTACAATTTGGAAGCATTAAAGCGGGCAAATTTACACGATGGCATTTCCCAATTGTCAACACAACTTGCACATTACGGAAGGAGAAATTCATCAGGAATCAAATAGTGACCATTGTGTAAAAGCCATATCAAGCGCATTAAAAAGATATATAAGAAAGTCAAGGCATTCTTCAACGATTTCCCTTTAATTTTAGAAAAGTGTTTACCGGAATAACCCCGCTCAAATGTGGAACTGAAAATTAGAAGTTTATGAAAAAAAAAACCGTGAGAACATCTAGCGATTTTATAATTAATTTTTACAAAGTTAAGCATTCGCGTGAGAAACATTTAATCGGGCGCATTTAAATGATAGCATGCCTTTATTTTGTGTCAAGTTATTACTATCCATGCTTCCTGGTAAAATTCTGGTCGTTTTCATCAATATTTTACAGATAATTCTGTAAATCTGCAGGTTTTTTTATTGAAATCATTTTACAGAGTTTTCTTCGTAAAATAACAAAAAATCTTGCTGGTTGGAAATCTATGGTATTTTCTGCTGGCTCAGCAGAGTATCTCTGTATTTTAACAGAGTGATTATTTTGAGTGTAGAGTTAAAATTTCCATTAAATTAAAGAAGACATTTCATTTAGTATCACTAAATAGTGAAATTATTCTTTTAAGTCTCATATCTGAAAAAATATATCACATATATATTTAAATCTCACTGATAAGTGAATATGTGATGAATTTACATCTGTATAAAAAAATGTTATTGCATTTGAAAGAATAAATTCTTTTTTCTCTTTTTGTAATTCTGTTTTTTGCCCGCCAAAAAAAAAGCGCCTAGTACTTTTTTCTTTTTTGGCTCATTTTCCTTCTTTTATAGTCTAAACACATAATCCGCCTAAAAATTGGAGTAACACCAAAATTTTATTTAAATCCACTCCAGGGCACCGTGTTCGGAGACATCGAAGGAAATCAGGGGTTCATGTTGAAAAATTTTAACTCCGCTATATCCTCCTTTTTTCCACTAAAAAATTTTAAATAAAATACTTTAAAATTGAAAAAGTTTTTTCTTGTAAATTTACAAAAATATATATTTTACTAATTTGCTAGGATAGGGTTTTTATATTTTTCTATATAGTCTTGGCAATATTTTGAAGAGATTGAAACATGAGATTTCTTAGAAATAATATATAATATGTACGAATTTATTTTGTCTAATATAGAAAATTGTTTTGGAAAAACAAAAAAATATTTCGTAGAATGTAGTAAACTTTTTCGCAAAAACTTAAAATTTTTACGAAAAAATTTGGTAATCTAAAAGTACGAAACTATTTGTACAATGTACGAAACATTTCGTTTATATAAGACATGATTTTATCTAGTTTTTATATCTTATATGTACGAATTTATTTTTGTAATTTACGAAAAAAAATATTTCGTAAAATGTAGTTAACTTTTTCGTAAAAAAAACGAAAAAATTTCGTAAGCAAAAAGTAAGAAACTTTTCGTACAATATACGACACACTGCGTTCATATAAGGCATGAATTATTTTCAGTTTTCATACAATATATTTTTTTCATTCAAGTAGAACAAAAATTTTAAGTAAACGCTTTTTTTCTTAAATCCAATCGATTCACCATTAATGTAAAGAATACTTAACTTAATTTAAGAAACAAAATTAAGGAAAACTCTTGTGCTTTTTTAAGTTATTGTGGGTACTATATTCAAGATAGTTTTCTTTGTTTTAAGTAAAACTACCTTATATTAAGATAAGTTGAAATTAATTAAAAAAAAAAATAATTTCAGTATTTTTTTCAGTGTAGGAAAAATATCTCAGAATCTGAGAATTTCTAGGTTAGGTTAGGTTAGGTTATGAAGGATGACGCTGGCGGAAACCAGCGTCCATAGAGGCCGCGTGATGGCCCATTATGATTCCTTTAATTCTTTTTCCTCTTCTCTGTTTAGTTCTAAGTTGTTCGCCTTATGCGTCCCATTTTGATGATTCAATAAACGCCAGTAGAGTCCAAGGATTGTGCCCCGAAGTTCTGATAAATTCTGAAAAATAAAAGAACCAAAAATTTTAAATCTTCTAAAAGATAGTGCAGGACATTCGCATAAGAAATGGTAGGTGTCTTCTACGGATTCCCTGCACCATCTGCATGTATCATCATTTCTTATTCTAATTGTTACCATGTGTTTACCCAATGTGTTGTGACCAGTAATGAGGTTAACTGTAGCTCTAAGTTGCTTCCTTTTCATATCTAAAAGAATTTTGCTGTGTTTTAACAGGCTTTCATCCCATAATAATTTTGTCTGTATACTTCGATCACAGCTGGACCATTTATTCAACCTAATCGCCCTTGAGAATTTCTAAGAAATTTTTTTGTAAAAAAAAACTTACAGATTAAAATACATTTTCGCTGTAGAAAATTTGTCAGATTTTGAAACATTTTTTTTATATAAGTAGAGTATTCTCAAAAAAAAAATTTTAAAGCAAAGTTCTTAGATCTTGATTTATTTTTTTCTATAAAAAAATTCCCAGATTCTGAGGCATTTTTTCTATAGAATGTATTCAAAGTCTGATACATTCTTTCTCTAGAAAAATTCACAAATTCCAAGCCATGGATAAGGATATTTAAAGTTATTAATTTTTTAAGTGATCACGCCTCAGTCATTTAATATTTGTTGTAAAAAAATGTGCATAAATAATTGCCACCCTAATAAACACACATACTAAATATAATACTGAACAAAACAAAAATTCTAAATACTACTTGTAGATATTCACCTATGATGCATCCTGTTTATATCAAATTTCCGGTGGTTGGTGTACATTTGCCAGATGGCAAATATTACTGTAATGAATCATCGTGTAAAGTAGAATTAAGTATGCTGAGTGCAAAATCATCGGGTGTTTATAAATGTGAAGTATCAGGAGATGCGCCACATTTTCAACTAGCTGCCAAGGAAGATAATATGACAGTAGCAGGTATTTATACACAAATAAACAAAACACAACCCAGAAAAAGTAGTTGGTAAAAACCAAATGTTTTTTTTTTCTTTATTATTTATATTTTCAGCATTACCTCAAAGTGATCCATTAATAGAAAGCTTTAATCCCATGTATCGTATGGAAGATTATCTAAGTGCCATATGTACCTCAGATTATTCAAGTTTACCCACAAGACTAACATGGTATATAAATGGTGAACAGGTAGGTAACTAGAAGAAAAAAATAAATATTTTCTCAAGTGAATTAAAAATGAAAAATAAATTCATCGAAATATACACAATTGAAGATAGAAAACCATTTTCAATAAATTTTTTAGTTATGTCAATTACATTTTAAACCTTTACATTTACACTTCTTAACACCGAAAATTTGACTGGAATGCAGCCTTATACATTTGATTACAATAGTTATGCTGTTCAAAAATTCGGTCTCCAAACTTTTCCATCACATCAGGTTTTTGAGAAAATTGTCAAAGTTAAAAAAATCACCGTTTTCGACTTAAAAATAAGTCGAGGGTAAAACTTAAACATCTTTTAAGATGCAGAACTCATTTGGTCAGTCGCCTTAACCTTTGGGCACTAATTTTCTTTCAATGATGTTGTATAGTATTCCCCAATATTGAAAAAACGTTTTTGGGGTGGAAAAATTAAAAGATAATTGGTGCTCCAAAGGTTAAAGAGCAATGTTTAGGCGATACCCTTGATATATTTTTAAGTCGTCAGCAAAACGAGTTCATCCGCTAGTTAAAAAATATGTATAAAAACGAAAGTTTGTAGTTTTTTCACATGATTAGTAACTTAAAGATCGTTTTTGGGGAATGAGACATAATTGAAAGATTGGTGGCCAAAGGATTAAGGCGACTTACCAATTGCGTTTTGAATTCTTACGATCAATGTTTAAGTTTTACTCTCGACTTGTTTTGAAGACATTTTCACATCGAGTTATCCACTATGACCTGTCAAAAATGCGCAAAATGGCGAATTTTTTCAAAAACCTGATGTGATGGACCTACAGTGGTTGGTGAAGAGATTTGTGATCACAAGAACAATTGAAATTAATTGTGTATGGTCGCGTCTCACACAGAAGGGGTTTCACAAGGCACCCACCGATGGAATATATATCCGCTACGGCTGGGTTTTTGGAAATGTTGATTTTAAGAGATAAAAACGAAGAGTTGAAAAAGGGAAAAAAGTGAGTACTAGGTACTTTTTATTTTTTCTGAAAAAAAAATTCAATTAATTTGAAATTTGGGATCCTCTAACGGAAAAACATTCCCCAAAAAAGGACTTTATGGAAATTCGGATTCCTAAGGGTAAAAAGGGGTAAAAAATGGTACTTTGGTACTTTTTATATTTTTTGAAATTAAGTACCTACAAAAATATTAAAATTTGCAATGGTGGTTCCAACAACGTAAAAAATTCAGAAAACGTACATTTTCGAAGTTCCGATTCTAAAGCTGCCCATTCATTTGCAATAAAATTGCTCAACTTAAAAAAAAATTATTTTACAATATTATTGTCGTTTTACCCTACACAGCAAATAAAATTGTTCAATACTTAAACCCAATATATTGTACAAGATATAAACATAAACATAACATAATAAAAGTTGTACAATATAGACAACACACTGATAAAATATATTGCAGTATTCTTGTTTGTACAATAAATATCAAAAGTGTTTTGATATTCTCCAATATATTGCACAACCGTAAATATTACATACACACAAGCGATATTATTGTACAATTTGAAAAGTTGAACAATAATATTGCAAGTGAATGGGCAGCTTAAGGGGGATAAAAAAGTGAGTACTTTGGTACTTTTTATTTTTTCTGAAAAAATCCTATTAATTCGAAAATTAGAATGTAGGATCCTCTAATGGAAAAACATTTCCAAAAAAGTACTTTCTCGAAATTCGGATTCCTAAGGGTTAAGAGTGGTAAAAAATTGTATTTTGGTCCTTTTTTTGTTTTTTGAAATTAAAGTCTTACAAAAAAATTTAAATTAGCAATGTTGTTTCCAACAACGAAAAAAATCTGAAAAAGTACTTTTTCGAAATACCGATTCTAAGGGGGGAAAAAAGCGAGCACTTTGGTACTTTTTGCTTTTTCTGAAAAAAAAAAATCCTATTAATTTGAAAATTGGAATGTTGGATCCACTAACATAAAAACATTCCCAAAAAAGTACTTTCTAGAAATTCGGACTCCTAAGGGTAAAGAATTGTAAAAAATGTACTTTGGTACTTTCAAAATTTTTTGAAATTAAAGTCCAACAAAAAAATATAAAAATGTTAGTTCCAACCAACAACGGTAAAAATTTTGAAAAAGTACTTTTTCGAAATTTCGATTCTAAGGGGGGTAAAAAAGTTTATTTTGGTACTTATTATAATTCCTGAAATAATGGTCCTGGAAACTTTAAATTTGGAATGCAGGGTCATTAAGCGAAAAAAACATTTCTAAAGAAGGCAAAGAATTTTTTGTTTTTTAGCGCATGTAAGCGCATATTCGGAACGGAATGAAGGCCACATAGGACTAATCGGAATGGAACAGGTAATCAAATGGAATAAAACTGGAAACGAAATAGGGACTTGAAATTTGGAATGTAGGTGCGCCTTCCGAAATATAGATCCTTTAAGGCTGTGTTCTTGAAAATGTTGATTCTTGGGAATAGGGGTAGAAAAGGTATTTTGGTGCTTTTTAATATTTGCACAAACCACTGAAGCTAGAGACTTGAAATTTGGATTATAGATGCACCTCCCGGAAAATAGGTCCACTAAGGCTTGGGTTTTGGAAATGTTGATTCTAAGGGGGTAAAATGTGCAAAAACAGGTACGTTAGTACTTTTTACAGTTCCACAAACCAGTGAAGCTAAAGATTTGAAATTTGAAATGTAGCTGCATCTTCCGGAATATAGATCCACTAAGGCTGGGATTTTTGAAGTAATGATTTTATGGGGGTAAAACGGGTAAAAAAGGCATTTTGGTATTTTTATATAAATGTAAAGGCCATAAAAAGTTAAAATTAGGAATGTAGGATCCAACAACAGAAACAAACTATGAAAAATGTACTTTTTGGAAATTCCGATTCCGATTTAAGGGGATAAAAACGAGTACTATGGTACCTTTTGTATTTTCTGAAATAATTATGATAAAAAATTTGGAGATTGCCTAGCGAAATAAAATATTCCCAAAAGAATAACTTTTGGAAATTCTAATTCCTAAGGAAATTAATTAAAAAAGGGAATTATGTATTCTTAAATAACGAGCCTATTAACTTGAAATTGGGGGAAAGAATCCCCCAAAAAAATAGTTTTGGGTACCGTTAATATTTTCTTAAATAGAGGTCATAAAAACTTAAATTAGGAATGTAGGGTCCAACAACAGAAAAAAAAATCTGTAAAAAGTGCTTTTTTCAAAATTTCGATTCTAAGGGGGTAAAACGAGCACTTCGGTACTTTTCATATTATCTGAAATAATTGTACTGGAAACTTGAAATTTGGAATGTAGGATCGTCTAGCGAAAAAAAAACAATCCCTTAAGATTTTTTTTTTAAATTCTGATTTCTAGGGAGTTAAAGGGGTACTTTTTATATTGTTTGAAACAAAATAAGGGGCAAAATGATTATTTTTAATTTAATGATCTTATCCCTAGAAACTCTTTTGTTATTTAACGGATACTATTCGAAAAGGAATGAACACCACATTGAACAAAATTGAATGGAGCAGGGAACCAAATGGAATAGAACAGGGAAAGAAATAAAATGAAACTGGAAACGAATTCAAATGAAAATATTTTCAACTTTTTTTTACTAAAATTTTTTTTTGTACTAAAATATGTTTATCAATTAATTTGTCAGTAATTTTTTTGTTTCACTCATACAGGTTGGCCCAAATGAGACCTAGTGATGTTTAACACGTGTAACTCTTGTAATAACGTTTTTTTTTAATGATTTATTTTTATATGTTAAATACATTTTATGGAAATTAAATGTGACTATGTGTGAAATATGACATCAGACAAATTACCACCATTTTGCTCGATACAGGCATTGGCTCTTTTAGCGCATTTTGCATTACATGGCGTAATGTTTCTGGTTGCAGGCGCCGTATTTCGTCTTGAATATTCAGCTTGAGCTGTCCAAGTGTCTGTGGTTTGTTAATATACACTTTGTCTTTTAAATATCCCCATAAAAAAAAAATCGGGCGCAGGTAAATCTGGTGAACGAGGAGGCCAAAGGAAATTTGAATTTCTTGAAATTACGTGTTCACCAAAAATTTCACGCAGCATGTCCACAGTTTGCCTAGCAGTATGCGCAGTGGCTCCACCTTGTTGAAACCACAAATTAGGATGTTGCTCCACCATTGGCCATGGGCCGATGATATGGGCCGCACCAAACAGTGCATCTGATTGGGTGTGACTGATGCTGATGTGTTACCCTTGGATTTTCGGAGCCCCACAACCTACAGTTTTGTTTATTCACATAACCACATAAATGGAAATGTGCTTCATTCGTCATCAAAAGATTATTTAAAAATTGATCGTTGAGAAGATTTATAAAAATCAATAATTTTAATGCGTTGTTGTGGATTGTACGTATTCATTTTAAATTTCCAAGAGTTCAGTTATTATATGCAAAAAGAAAAAATAAATTATGTTAAAAAATAAAAAAAATATTTGTATTTCACATCAGCTGGTCTTATTTGGGCCACCCTGTACAAATTTGTTCATATTTGTACAAAATTTTTTCATTAAATTTATGATCATCATAAGCACAGTTTTTGTAAAGGATTAAGACATATCATCACCTTAGAATTGGAGCAAACCAATTCTATGGAGCAAACCAATTCTCATGTGACGATATACAAAGATTATATAGCGAAAAGTTCCAAAAATGGGTAATTTATTATCATTATGAAATTTTTCTGTATTTAAGGTCAACGAAATACCCTGCACATATAAAAATCTCTATTAAAATTAAGCTTTTTTGCGGTTAGCAATATGCTAACTAGTTCGGAATTTATTCGGATATTCCCGAAAGAACACATTTTTCATAAGGTGGCAACCCTTTTTTAAATTTGAGATTAAGCAGCTAAAAAAACTGGTAACTCTTATTTTTCTCCCCTCATTCCCATATGCAAGTTTCAGGACAATCGGTGGGTGCCCTCTGAAAGACATTTCTTGTCAGTCAGAAGAAGTTTTGTTAACGGTTCGGTAGTGTTATTGACAATTAATTCAGTTTTGACTATACCGTTCGACAAAAAATATTGTAAAACACGATCTGAATAATAAACGTTTGAAACTAGAAAGTAAATGTAGTAAAACTGCATTTACAGTTTTTAGATTCGTGACCCAGTTTCCTTTTAAAAGAACTTCAAAGCTTAGAGGATTAACTTTTGTAATATATTTTTTAAATATTTGTACTTCCCGTGTAAAAAAATAATTGGATCAAAACATATCTCTTTTGATAAAAACATATATGGATCATATCTAAATGGATATAATCAGATCTGCTCCATATATATTCATATCTGCTTCAGATATGTTTTGATCCGTAAATTGAGTCTATCTGACAATTTTACATATATGAACATATCTGAAAACGTCTGATCATATATGTCATATATGCCAGATAGACTCAATTTACGGATCAAAACATATCTGAAGCAGATATGAGTATATATGGAGTAGATCTGATTATATCCATTTAGATATGATCCATATATGTTTTTATCAAAAGAGATATGTTTTGATCCAATTATTTTTTTACATGGGTTGCCATAGGATCCCAAGCAGAAATTGACGACGGTTCTAAAAAAAAAGCATTCTCAAAGCACTGTAACAAAAAAAAAAACATTCTCAAAACGCTATTTTCAAACGCTTTGCGAGCGTTTTTGAAAAGTGTTCTGAAAGCTCTATAACAAAAAACAAGCAATTTCAAAACGTTTTTTGGAACGCTTTGCGAGCGTATTCGAAAAGCGTTTTAAGAGTTCTTTATATTTATTTTTGAAAAAAATTTCTAAGTTCCGAAACTATTTTTGAATAACAATCTTTTTTTTTTGGTTTTTTAAGTAAAAAAATCATAAAAAATATTTTTAGATTTTTTTTTTTTAAATTTTCTAAGTTTCGAAAATTTTTTTGAAAAATTTTTTAAGCTATTTTGAGTACAAAAACTTTTCTTCGGATTTCACTTTGTATCAAACAAATTATTATAATCGAACTAAAACAGAAATTCTTTACTTTGGGTTTTTAAAGCGCTTTGATGACTTTAAAAAAACGTTCTCAAAGCACTTTTTTACATCGCTTTTAAAACGCTTTAAACCTAGCGTAGATCGATGTTATCATTCGGATCATCTGAAGGCGCTTTGAAGTTGGTATACAGAACGCTCGTACAACCGTCCACAACGCTTTCAAAACGCTTTTGCGATTGTATTTTTCTGACTGGGATGCCACAAGTGATGGAAAATGAAAGAAGAGGACCTCCGCTAATTTTTAAATTTTATTATTTTGAGATATCAGGAAAAAGGAGCACTAATAATATCCTTTCAAAACTTTATCCTTAAAAATCATTTAAAATGTTTAACAAAATATTTTGATAAATTTTTTTAAGGACATTATTTACATCCTATTTCCTGATATGGCAAAATAAAAAGTTTATCAATTAGGGTAGATTCTTCTCTTGCATTTGCAATCAATTGTGACATTTTAAGACAAATACAAATATTTAAAAAACATTTTACAAAATGTCATTCTTTAAAAATTTAAAGTCCTTTTAAAAGGAAACAGGATCAAAAAATGAAAACTATTTATTCAGTTATACTCCATTTGATCTCTACATACGGACGTATAACATCGAAAACATATTTAATATTGGCTGTCGGACAACCAACACATAATTTAGCCAATAATATACGATTTAAAAAAAAATTATTTTCATACCAATAGTTGGGCATTACACTGTAAAAAATATTGCAAATTTTGAATAAAAAAAAAATAATTGATTTGATTAATTTCTTAATTGCATTTATTAAATTTGTAATTAATTTTTTTAAATATTTATTGTTTTTTTTTCTCATATAAATTTTTAAATTAAATTTTTCTGTTAAGTTTAGTTTTTTATTTGTTTCTGTATTTTAAAAAGTTTGTTTTTCTATTATCTATTCCACAGGCTTCTATGGGCGAATTACAACCCAATGTTGATACCAGCATCTCTGCTCACGGTTACATTTTAAGACGCCAAAAACTACAAGTTCACTTTTATTTAAGTGGACCCCGTTTCTTTCATGCTGGTAAAATATTACAATTGAAATGTATAGCGGAAATTGAAAATTTTCAAGAGTTGACACGTGAGACGTCTTTGAATGCTGCTCTGATTCCTTATGACAATTTAAACAATCAAATGTTGATACATGCTGGTACAAATGGTAAGTTTGACTGGAATGTTGATTTTTTTGGCAGCCAAGGGCTAACAAACACTCTAGTTGAATAAGAATTGTTACCTACTATAAATAAAATGGGTAAATTTCAACAAACTGTGTAATTTTACATGAAATTAATTGATATGTACCAAATTTATAGTTTTAATATATCAGGTATAAACGCACAGAAAACTTAAATTTTCGGATGTGTCACCTCCGATTTTAATAAAATTTTCGGCCCGAATTAGGAATTATAAAGTCCATCCCTTAGAAGGACAGGATTCCCCACCCTCTCCACAAAATATTTTTTTATGTAGTAGGATTTACGCGTGTATTAAAAAATTTTAAGAATTAAAAAATAATTGAACAAGAAAAGTTTTTTGCGTAGCCGCACAGTGGTTTTAAATCCAAATCTAGGTAGACATAAGTCTAAAAAGTTAGAATCATTAAACTATGAAAAGGTATGTGTTTTAAAAAGCTGACAATATGCCTAGACTAGACGCAAAATAATGTCTTTAACTTTGTCTTAGCAGCTCTAGAACATCAATGTTTGTTCACCAACATTTTTGTATGTGAAAATTAAGGAAATCAATACAATATTAAGTAGTTTATAACAAGTGAATTATTTCCACGAGATTGCTGTAGATTATATTTATTTTAGCCATGGGTATTAGGGTGAATCGAATTTGGCTTTTGGGCAACGTATCACCGACAGATACGTTGGCATATACCTAAAAACAATGTGGTTAAATTTTCATGCAGATCAATGGTCATCTTCCGCTGCCGAAATGACGTTATAAATCAGCGATATCTTAAAAAATATTATTTATTTTAAAAAATTGCCAAAAATCACTTAATCTTCTTTTTTATTTCAGTCAATCTTTTTAATTCGATCATATTTTCTTAGAAACAAATTTCAGCTTAATAGGACATTGTTAACCCCTCTAAAACGATTGCCAAAAATGACATTTTGCCCTAAACTCAAAACCACCAAATTTTTTTATTTTTTTTTGTTTTTGATTTTAAGTTACACAATCTAAAGTTTTTATTGCATTTATTTCAAGTATATATACATAAGTTCGTTTGACAAATTTTTTTTTGAAAAAATACGAGATTCTTAAACAGTCTGTTTCCTCGACATTTTGGTAAAATTGCATTTTTTTTTTAAACTCAACATTTTTAGTTAAAAACTTTTCATTTTACACTAGATTTAGTATAAATTATAAAACTTAATATAGAAATGTTGGATTTTAAGAAATTCTTTAACCCTAAACAGCTTTGGACTCATGATGAACAAATGCATCTAGCAATAAACCGCTTTTGGTGGGCGACTAACCATTGGAAAATAATTTTTATACCCTCCAATCTAGTGATAGAGGGTATATATAAGTTTGTTATTCCGTTTGTTACACCTCGAAATATTGGTCTAGGACCTCATCTATATATATAAAAGAGTAATGTGACTGACTGACTGACTGACTGACTGACATACTCATTCATCATCGCCCAGCCCAAACCGCTGAAGCTAGAGACTTGAAATTTGGACTGTAGGCCCACCTCCCGGAATATAGATCCACTAAGGCTGGATTTTTGCCAATGTTGATTCTAAGGGGGTAAAAAGGGTAAAAAACTGTACTTTTGGTACTTTTTATATCTCCTGAAATAATGGTCATAGATACTTGAAATTTGGACTGTATGTTCACCTCCCGCAATATAGATCCAGTAAGGCCGGATTTTTGCCAATGTTGATTCTAAGGGGACAAAAAGGGTAAAAAACTGTACTTTTGGTACTTTTTATATCTCCTGAAATAATGGTCACAGATACTTGAAAATTGGACTGTATGTTCAACTCCTGGAATATAGATCCAGTAAGGCCGGATTTTTGTCAATGTTAATTCTAAGGGGGTAAAAAGGGTAAAAAACTGTACTTTTGGTACTTTTTATATCTCCTGAAATAATGGTCACAGAAACTTGAAATTTGGACTATATGTTCACCTCCCGGAATATAGATCCAGTAAGGCTGGATTTTTGCCAATGTTGTTGGAATATAGATCCAGTAAGGCTGGATTTTTGCCAATGTTGATTCTTAGGGGGTAAAAAGGGTAAAAAGGGTAAAAAATGTACCTTTTGTACCTTTTATATTTCCTTAAATAATGGTCCTAGACACTTGAAATTTTGAATGAAGGTTCAGCTCCCGGAATATAAATCTAATAAGGCGGATTTTGCCAATGTTGATTCTAAGGGATAAAAAGGGTAAAAAACTGTACTTTTAGTACCTTCTATATTTTCTTAAATAATGGTCCTAGAAACTTAAAATTTGTAACGTAGGTTCATCTCCCGGAAAAAATATTCACCAAGGCTGGGTTTTTGCCAATGTTGATCTACGGGGGTAAAATGGAAAAAAAGTGTACTTTTGGTACTTTTTTAAATTTACTGAAATAATGGTACCTTTTATAAAAAGTACCTTTTATAAAAAGTACCTTTTATAAAAAGTACCTTTTATAAAAAGTACCTTTTATAAAAAGTACCTTTTATAAAAAGTACCTTTTATAAAAAGTACCTTTTATAAAAAGTACCTTTTATAAAAAGTACCTTTTATAAAAAGTACCTTTTATAAAAAGTACCTTTTATAAAAAGTACCTTTTATAAAAAGTACCTTTTATAAAAAGTACCTTTTATAAAAAGTACCTTTTATAAAAAGTACCTTTTATAAAAAGTACCTTTTATAAAAAGTAACTTTTATAAAAAGCACCTTTTATAAAAAGTAGCTTTTATAAAAAGTACCTTTTTTAAAAAGTACCTTTTATAAAAAGTACCTTTTATAAAAAGTACCTTTTATAAAAAGTACCGTTTATAAAAAGTACCTTTTATAAGAAGTACCTTTTATAAAAAGTATCTTTTATAAAAAGTACCTTTTATAAAAAGTACCTTTTATAAAAAGTACCTTTTATAAAAAGTACCTTTTATAAAAAGTACCTTTTATAAAAAGTACCTTTTATAAAAAGTACCTTTTATAAAAAGTACCTTTTATAAAAAGTACCTTTTATAAAAAGTACCTTTTATAAAAAGTACCTTTTATAAAAAGTACCTTTTATAAAAAGTACCTTTTATAAAAAGTACCTTTTATAAAAAGTACCTTTTATTAAAAGTACCTCTTATAAAAAGTACCTCTTATAAAAAGTACCTTTTATAAAAAGTACCTTTTATAAAAAGTACCTTTTATAAAAAGTACCTTTTATAAAAAGTACCTTTTATAAAAAGTACCTTTTATAAAAAGTACCTTTTATAAAAAGTACCTTTTATAAAAAGTACCTTTTATAAAAAGTACCTTTTATAAAAAGTACCTTTTATAAAAAGTACCTTTTATAAAAAGTACCTTTTTGAAAGTACCTTAAAAAAAAGTACCTTTTATAAAAAGTACCTTTCACAAAAAGCACCTTCAAAAAAAGTACCTTTTATAAAAAGTACCTTTTATAAAAGTACCATTTATAAAAAGTACCCTTTATAAAAAGTACCTTTTATAAAAAGTACCTTTTATAAAAAGTACCTTTTATAAAAAGTACCTTTTATAAAAAGTACCTTTTATAAAAAGTACATTTTAAAAAAAATAACCTTTTATAAAAAGTACCTTTTATAAAAAGTTCCTTTTATAAAAAGTACCTTTTATAAAAACTACCTTTTATAAAAAGTACCATTTATAAAAAGTACCTTTTGTAAAAAGTACCTTCTGTAAAAAGTACGTTTTGTTAAAAGTACCGAAAGTACACTTTTTGGTACTTTTTTATTTCCTGAAATAATAATCATAGAAATTGGAAAAGGTTCCAAAAAATATAATGGTCACAGAAACTTAGAATTTGGAATGTAAAATCCTTCGGTGAAAAAAAAAGATGTGTTAAAGTTCTTTTTGGAAATTCCGCTTCTTAACGGGGATAAAAAGTACTTTTAATATTTGCTGAAACAATGATCCTATATAATTGAAATATGGAGTATAGGACACTTCGGTAAAGAAAAAACATTCTGAAATAGGTACTTTTTGGAAATTCCGTTTCTAATGGGGGTAATAAAGTGTACTTTTGGTACTTTTTTTGTTCCTTTAATAATGACCTTAGAAGAAGGAGATGGAATTGGAAATGAAATGGAGTAGAACGGGGAACAAAATGGAATAGAGCAGGGAACAATATGGAATGATATTTTTTACTCAAATATTTCGTGTTAAGCTTTTTTCTCCATATTTTTTCCCTCTTTATATTTTTTCACTCAAACTTATTTTTTTATTCCAATTTCTTTTTTCACTGAAATATTTATTCACTCAAAATCCAAATTCCCGACATAAGGGCTCGAATATTACCAATATATTTTTCCCCCAGAACGAACATGATAACATACCAGCGAAGTTATTCAAATTTTATTGTTTAAATTAATCATTGAAATATTTTTTTATGGAAGACTTAAACGTCCACAAGTAAATAAAACAAAGACTACGTTGGGGAATTTTTTGGAAATCGATAGAGTAATCCTGATCCTTCTATTATCCAGTATTCAACACAACCGGTAACGAAGTACCGGGATGGTAAGCTAGTAAGGTATATATTAGACTGCCCAGAAAAAAACAAAGTTGTTATTTTCTTGGGGGATACCTGCGAATTTTGTTCCTTTTTGTGCAAAAAAAATTCGGTTTTTTTTTGGGATTTTTAAAATAATATCTAGAGGTCGCGATCCCGCGTTTTATAACGATTTATTTTTTTTGAGTTTTTTATTATTTTAAATTGTTAAATATGATTAATATGATAAAATATTAATAATTTCAGACAAAAAAAAATAAATTAAAAATTAAATATCGCTCATTCCATGAGATGTCTCCCAGCATCTAATCAAATGTTCTTTAATTTATTTGAAATTTCGCACACAGGTACACTATGGAGCAATTAAAATAAATTCGTTTTTAGTTTCGCGAAAATCCACGAATTCGCGAACGCGAATATATTCGCGAATTCACGGATTTTCTCGGAACTAACAACTGATTTATTTTAATAGCTTCATAGTGTTCATGTGTGCAAAATTTCAAATAAATTAAGGAACATTTGATTAGATGCTGGGAGACATCTCATGGAAAGAGCGATATTTAATTTTTAATTTAATTTTTTTTTTGTCTGAAATTATTAATATTTTATCATATTAATCATATTTAACAATTTAAAATAATAAAAATCTCAAAAAAAATAAATCGTTATAAAACGCGAGATCGCGACCTCTAGATATTATTTTAAAAATCCCAAAAAAAAACCGAAATTTTTTTGCACAAAAGGGAACAAAATTTGCAGGTATCCCCCAAGAAAATAAAAACTTCGCTTTTTTTCTGGGCAGTCTAGTATATATATTCATGATCCTCGATCGATTTTAAGACGATCTAGCGATGTGCGTCCGTCCGTCTGTTGAAACACGCTAACTTTTGAAACTCTTTACGGAGGCTCCTGAAGTTTGGCACATGTTTTGAGCATTTACCTGGTCAGGTTGGTATTGAAATCCAGCGAAATCGGTCCAGTGGTTCAAAAGTTACGAGCAAATGACTGAATTTCGGAATGGGTTTTTCGTGAATTTACGAGTTAAAAAACAAGATAACTTTCAAAAAGCAATTCTGAGGATGCTGAAGTCCGATATATATTTTTGTCGTTCCCCTGGCCTTGTTTTTTTTGAATTTCAGCCAAATCGGTCCAGTGGTTCAAAAGTTATTAGGAAATCCGTGAATTTCAGATTTGCTCACCTTAAATTCACGTGTTGAAAACCCGTTAAACATGTTTTAAAAACATTGGTAAGTCACAAAAATATTTTACAACGTAATTTTGTCACTCAAAAATATTTTTGCACTTACAAAAAAACAAAAAATACACTAGAAAAAAATTTTACACTCATAAAACATTTTAGACTCAAAAAAAAAAATCTAGTCAATTATTTTTTTTTTTTTTTTTCAAAAATTAGTTAAAAAAAAGTGTTTTTTCACAAAATAAAATATTTCTAATCAATTATTTAATTTTTTTCACGTTAGAAAATTTACTATCACTTAAAAAGGGCATTGTGGAGGGTATTCATAGATTCGTCCAAGTCGAATTTAACATTTCTACTTGTTTAAATTAAAAATGGGAGCGTGAGTAAAGATAAGAGCGTGAGTAGAGATGAGAGCGTGAGTGAATTTGACCAACTCACGCTCACGAAGAAAAAAAATGTTCACGCATGAAATTTTTTAAGCTTGCATACATTTTACGGAATATCACGTGAGTGAAACATATTAAACTCATTCACGCTGTAATCACGCTTACAAAAACTCAACATAACCTTATTTTGACGTGTTTTATTTTTTTGTCACCATAAAAAATCGTGCAATCGTGCATTTGTACAAATTATATTTTTAATGCAAAATAAACTAGTGATCCATATATTTTATTCAAACAAGTTTATATATTATTTCCTGTTTAAATGCACCCACCACGAAAGCATTATTCCCTTAAATGGCAGAATGCTGTCAGCAAGTAAATATTCTATTGAAATTATTCAGCAATATTCTTGTTTAAATGTGAATTACTTTTTGTGTCAGATATAAATAAATGGTTAATGGTGGGTATGGAAAATGCTTTTAGGGTGGGTGCATTTAAGCGGGAATACTATTTGAATGCTATTTGGACTTTTTTGTTCATTTGCATTAAAAATATAATTTTTAAAATTGCACTCTTAAACGTGAGTAAAATTTCGTGAGTTTGAATGATTGTTGATGGTGACAAATGAAACACGTCAAAATTCAGCGTGAGTGAGATTGTGTGTCACTCATGGGACCCAGGGTAAAATGTATGCAAAATTCAAAAATTTCTTGCATGGGAAATTTTTTTTTCTTCGTGAGCGTGAGTTGGTCAAATTCACTCACGCTCCCAACTCTACTCACGCTCCCATCTTTACTCACGCTCCCATCTTTACTCACGCTCCCATTTTTAATTGAAAAAATATGTTCCCAATGGTTAGTCGCCCGCCAAAATTGGTTTATTGCTTGATGCATTTGTTCATAATGGGTCATTTAGGGCCCAAAGCTGTGTAGGGTTAAAGAATTTCTTAAAGTCCAACACTTCTATATTAAGTTTTATAATTTATAATAAATCTAGTGTAAAATGTAAAGTTTTTAACTAAAAATGTTGAGTTTAAAAAAAAGTGCAATTTTCCTAAAATGTCCTGGAAACAGACCGTTACACGCGCTATTTAAGAATGTCTTATTTTTTCCAATTTTTTTTTCCAACGAACTTATATATACTTGAAATAAATGCAATAAAAACTTTAGATTGTTCAACATAAAATCAAAAATTTTTTTTTTAAATTTGGTGGTTTTGAGTTTAAGGCAAAATGTATGGGACATTTTCGGCAACCGTTTTGGAGGGGTTAACAATGTCCTATTAAGCTAGGCTAACCATACGTACTGATTTGATCAGTACATGTACTGATTTTTGATCATGTGTACTGATCCAAAGACGATGTACTGACTTGTACTGATTTTTTGAATTATGTACTGATTGTACTGATTTTTGAACATTTCAACATAAAAAAAATTTTGTTCGAAAATTTTATACAAAAACTTGAATTTCCATAAAATAAGTCATCGGAGTAGTTTTTTATAACTTAAGTATGGCAAAGAGATAATTCTAAAAAGTTCAGATTTCAGAAAAGGTGCCCATAATTTTTGAGGTTTTCTAAACGAAAAGTTCACAGGATGATGGATTTTTAATATTTTTAGAAAGCTAATGTAATTGCATCAATTCAAATGATTCTGAGATGTTCGAAGAGGTAATGTCTTCAGAATTTATTGGAAAAATCACTCAGAACATCATCCGCTATTTATAAAACATGTGCTTTTTATCTGGGAAGTTTTATAAAAGTCAGAGTTATCAAAACTTATGGAAAAAAGTCCTCAGAATTTGAGGGATTTTCTTATACTCAAAACCTATGGGTTTTGTTTGTTATAATTTCAGCACTGAAACGATCAACATTCAAATTAAGTTGTTTGAAGTCAGTTAAATTTTTTTCTTTTTACACCTTTGTTTTTAAACAGCTCTTTTCAAACCGTTGTTTTTAAACAGTTGTTTTTACTGAAATACTAATTGCCCCAAGTTTGTTAGTTTAACCGATTTTTTTTGAGTGTTGAACAAATTATCAGTGTTTTGCCATAGAAAAGAGTGTTAAGAGAGGTATTTCACGAAAATATAAACCTAAAAGCTTAAGCTGAATATTAAGAAAAAAATTAAGAAAACATGACTGAATTGAAAAGATTGACAGAAATAAAAAAGAAGATTAAGTAATTTTTGTAAATCACGGATTTTCAACGTCATTTCGGCAGTGGAAGATGACCACTGATCTGCATGAAAATTTAACCACATTGCTTTTAGGTCTATTCCAACGCATCTGTCGGTGAGCCGGAACGAAATTCTATACAAAAGTTATGAAATCTAAGGACACCTAAAAAATTTTAAGTACTTTCAAAATAACCTAAAAACACAAAAGGGTTTAATTCGGCTACTGGTTGACATATGTGAACACAAAAACTTAAATATATAAAGACTATGCAAGAGTCAATTCTTTTTGACGTTTAAAGGTGGTGTTAGTTTTACAAATGGTATCTGGGAAAGCTGGAAATTTTGTTTACCTTTTATTTTTCGTTTAATTTTGCTGGTTGTTTTGATTTAATTATATTCATTTCTTTTTTTTATTATGTATTTTTTTATTTTCAAGTGACACAACAATAATTTTCATTCATAATTTTAAAATTTTTTAATGTTTATTTTTCGTTATTCCCAAATCGTTCCCAAATACTTTACAAAAAAAGATTGCCATCTGTAGATAACGACTTCGTTATTACTGACACTACTATTCATGAGTTACCCCTGTGTGAACATAATTGAACACCAAATGGTATTTAAACAAGTACGAACATATTTTATGACAAAAAAAATAAAAATGCCGTATTTTTTTATTAAAAATTTTTTCGCGTAAATTTTTGTTAAAAAGAAAAAAAAATTTCAAAAGTAATTTCTTTTTAAATTAAGTTTGTTGCAATAATCTTTTTGAAATTGTAGAGGGTATCACTATATTCGGCAAGGCCGAATTTAACTTTTTTACTTGTTAAATTTGAGATTGGGCAGCTAAAAAAATACAGGTAACTTTTATTTTTCCCCCTCATTAACAAGTCACAATCGGTGGGTGACTTGTGAAAGACCTTCCTTGTAAGTCCATTACTAGTAGCTTAAAAGTTTGCTGGGTTAATTATTAAGAAAAATTGCATTTTGCACATTTTTTATATTATTGCCTACCAGTGTACTCAGCAGTCGTTAAAGACAACAGATGCTTTAAGAAATTTTATAAGCAACATAAAATACAAATCTTTTTCCCTTTGGTATTCATGGTTTGATGTTATTTACATATATATTTTTTTTTCTTCTTCTTATTTTTCTTTTTTTTTTCAAATCTCTAGGAGGCGGCTCTAGTAAAGTATCAACAACTATCATCCACACAATCATTTTCAATGTTGTCATGGTGATATTTTCAACAATTTTAAGCTTAAATACCTTATGATCTACTCAAATTATGCTGTCATTTATTTAAATATATAAAATAAATTATACAAAAATATAAAATGGCAAATGCTAAAAATAGTAGTCATAGTAGGTGTAGGTAAGATAAATAAAGCAAAAAGGGGAATACAGAAGGATGACGAGGCTGTAGGAAACGGAAACGGAAGTAAGTAGAATGATGAGCATAAGATGTTGCAGCAAAGTAGAATACGAAAAAGAAGAAGAAGTTACTATATCATATTAGTTAGTCTATAAAACAAACAAGAAAATATAAAAATAAAAAAAAAATAAAATAAAAAAAAAAAAAAAAACTCAAATAAGCTAAAGACAACAAAACATTAATATTATTTTATGAAATACGAGAAATGTTTGTTTTTGTTTTCCTTTTAATTTCTATTTTGTTTTCTTTATTTTGTACATAATTATTATTTTACCATTTAAATTAAATATTAACTGGAAAAACTTCAAAACTTATGTGTAGTTGTAATTAAATAAAAATAAAAAACGTGAATTTAAGAAAATTATAATTTTTAGTTTAAGAAGTAAATATAAAAAAAACAAAAAAATTAAAAAAAAGAATATTAAACAAAGAATTTAATTCTGATTTTTGTCAAAATTGGTTTGTAATAGATAAAAATTAATAAAAAATAAACGAATATTGTGTTTTAAACACTTTTAATTAACTTAATAATTTTAACTGCCATTTTAATGTTTTCCTCATTGTTTATAACTGAATTACCGATTTGATTTATTAGCAATTTTTTTTTGTTTTTCTGAAGATATGAAAATATATTTTTTTTTATTTAAATTAAAACAGAATTTAATTGAAAATATTTTTATAAGAAATGTTGTTTATTTCTTTGAAATTTAAACATTGTTATTTTTTATTGGAAATTTTAGAACACATTTAAATATTTGTTTTTTTTTTCTGATATTACGTCTATTTTATTTTTCCTGATCAATATAGCAAATACATTCAAATTTTACTAACTTTTTAAATTTGAATTAAAAATATATTCAAGCTTAATTCAAATACTGGTGAAAAAGGGATAATCACTAAAATTCCTATTACATGACAAATGCATCCTGCAAAAACTTGGTAATGGGTACCCCTTCCTGCCTCGCTTACGTGGTAATGACTTTGAATACTACTAATTACCATTAGCATTACTTTCCGCCAAAAAAGGCAAAATGTGGTTACCTCCAATGACATCACCGTGTTTAAGTAATTAACATTTAAATTAGGTAACTAGTTACTCACATTTTTGCTAACCCTTTAAGTTAACTACTTGGTAATCGAAGTTTTTTGCAGGGGTCTTAAAAATACTTATCCCGAGATCTCCGGTCACAACAGGACAGCACAAACTTTTTAAATTTTTAGCAAGTCCCAAACTTGGGTGTTCAATTAGTCGGGGTTTTTTTATTGTTCGATTAAACGATTAATCGACATTTGGCATTTTTGACTTGTTCGATTAATCGAAAAAAAAAATTAAAATTGATCGATTAATCGAATAATTTCAAATTCAGAAATTTTCTAAATTACAAGATTTTTTTTCGACAATTTTAGAAAAAATTGGAACTTAAGTAAATATAGTAAACAATATTAATTACAAGTATTTTAACATATTATTAACAAAAACAAACAAAACAAATGTAACAGCATTACAAAATGCATCAAAATTTAAGTTTTCTGCAATTTTGTTTTAGAAAATTAAAAAAAAATAATTTTGGAGATTTGAGAAATTTTTAGAATTAAAAAATTATTTTTGTTGCCAAATTTATATGGACTACCGATATTACAAAAATTGTATATTTATTATCTAAATACATTTTGGAAAATGCAAAACAAAAAATGTCAAGTTTTGAGCATATTCATAACATTTGTAATTAATTTTTTTTTAGAATTTAGTGGGTTTTTCTTAAAACTGGAAACTTTGACTGATTTTCGCACGGTCACATAGTTAACCGATTTGGTTCAAAATTTTATCAGGTACTAACTTTAGGTCGTTAAACAAATACAATACTTCATCAGAAGCAACGAAAATTCGAAAAAAAAAGTAAAATAAGAACCACTCTAGTAAACATGACTGGCATGAATTATACAAATTTCAAGAAAAACCATATGTTATTATTAATCGATTAATCGGCATAAATTCTTCGATTAACCCTTTACTGGAAATTAGCAATTTTAAATTAATCGAACAATTATTCGTCTAAAATTGTTCGATTAATCGAACAAAAATTAGTCCCAAACACATTTTTTTGCGTTTTATAGTAAAAAATTTCATTAAAAAGTCCCGCAAATTTTCAAAAAAAAATTGGCGTTTTGGAATAAACAGTATTTTAAAGAAAAACTAATTTTAAAAATTTTTCTAAATCGCAAAATAAAATTGTCAAATTTTCGGGACTTGAAATTTTTTTTTTTTTAATTTTCGGGACTTAAAGGAATGTTAATGATGCCCTCTTTTTGTGATTTTTGACAAAAAAAAAAATAATGCTCACAAAACTATATCGTCGAACTATATTCAATAAATGCCAACTCGAAAAAGCTTACTGTTCAGGAGAGCTAAAAATCTAGTTATTTCGCATATTATTGTAACAAAAAACAATGTGTAACTTCCATAAGATGGTTTAAATATTCTAAATAATTTTTACATATGCCAAAAATTTTATATTTTAAATTTTTATAATATTTTTTTTTTGGTTTTTGTTATCCTTAGTACGGTAATTGCAAAAACTGAAAAAGAAATTAAAAAACTTTGCATATTTTTAAAAGTTACTAGCTCCGAAAGCCTTTTAAAAGGCGCTATTGTATAGCGTCACTCCAAACTAGCTATTTTGAGAGCTTATATTATTGACTTTATTTGCCCCACGCATAATGTTTCAATCTGATAAATAGTTTAAAAGTTACATAAATATAAGCAATTTTCTTTTTTGCAAACACTATTTACCGATATTTTCAAAATGGCAATATCTCGAGAACCAGTCATTAGATATCAAAATCTTTACAAGATTCATGTTCAGCATGGCAAATGCAATAAGAAATGTGATCTAATTTTTTTTAAAAAATTTTTTTAAAATTTTTTGGAAATTTACAATGGGAGTTGGCATTTATTTCCACCAAAAAAATATGTACTTTGAGTTAGCAGAATAACAAAAATGGATGTAAAACGACAACAAATTATTTTTTTATTCTGAAATTTTTAAGGCAGATAGGTATAACATAGGGGAGCTATTTGCCATCGGAAACTCATTTCCGTCAAATTTGAGTTGGCATATTTTGAATAAAGGTTCACGATATATACTAAAACTGTTCCATTATGATTTGTTAGAGACATTTCTATAAACCTTAGAGGTATTTAAGAAAAAAATATGCAATTCGTGCCAGGTTTTTTGTGGGGCTCCTATATGAACTGAACTTTTGTAGAAGCAGCATTTGAGGCATTCCACACCAAATGTCCCGCTACAGAAAAATATTTTTTTTTTGGAAAATCTTCAGAACCCGTTCTGAAATTTTCCATTTTTTTTAGAGGTATTTAAGAAAAAAATATGCAATTCGTGCCAGGTTTTTTGTGGGGCTCCTATATGAACTGAACTTTTGTAGAAGCAGCATTTAAGGCATTCCACACCAAATGTCCCGCTACAGAAAAACATTTTTTTTTTTTTAAATCTTCAGAAACCGTTCTGAACTTTTCCATTTTTTAGAAAAGTCAATTTATCAAAAATCCGGCCACTTTTTTTTAATTTTTTTTTTTTAAAGTTTAGATGTTTGTCCATCCACACAAAAAAAATTCAGACACACGTTTGTCGTTTTTTTCTAGAAAATCGCATTTGAATTTTAAATTTTATAACAATTTTGTAATTTGCTTGTAAAAAAATCAGCCTAAACTTTTCGATAGAAAGATTTCCAAATATTAACATAAAAAAATTCGTTAAAAACGAAGCATACAATTTTTTTAAAACGCTAAAAATATAAAAAAATGTTAATGTTTAGAACCAAATTTGCAAGAAATTCGTATAGATATCACAAAGGTCTTAATTTGTATTAAAGGTATATCATGCGCGGGTACAAGGGGGGGGGGGGGAAAGGGGAAATTTCCCCCCCCAGACCATATTTCAAAAAGGAAAAAAAAGAAAAAAAAGAAAAAAAAAAGAAAAAAAAGAAAGGAAAAGAAAAAAAAGAAAAGAAAAGAAAGAAAAAGAAGAAAAAGAAAGAAGGAAATTTTATAAAAAAATTTTCCGAAGGAAAAAAATCTCGAAATCAAAAACTTTTCATAGAAAATAATCTGAAAATTTTTATAGGAAAAATTTTAAAAATTTTTAAAAGAAAAATGTGAAAAATGTTTCTACGGAAGAAAGGTATCAAAATGTCGCCGAATCTGAGACTTTTTCGATAGGAAAAAGGTCTAAGAATCTGAGACTTTTTCGATAGGAAAAAGGTCTAAGAATCTGAGACTTTTTCTATAGGAAAAAGGTCTCAGAATCTCTGAATTTGAGACTTATTTTAAGGATAAAGGTCTCAAAATCTGAATCTTTTTTAAAAAGAAAAACGTCTCAAAGAATGAGACTTTTACTTTATTGGAAGAAGGTCGCACAATCTGTGACTTTTTCTATAGGAAAAAGGTCTTAGAATCCAAGGCTTTTTCTATAGGAATAAGGTCTCAGAATTTCAAAATTTTAGACTTATTCTATAGGAAAATTTTATCAGAATCTGACACTTTTTCTTTGGGAAACAGGTCTCAGAATCTATGAATTTTTCTATAGGAAATAGGTCTCAAAATCTGAGACGTTTTCATTAGAAAAAATGTCTTTTTTTATTTATGAAAAAGGTTTTAGCATCTAAGACTTTTTCTATAGGAAAAACGTTTCAGAATCTGTGACTTTTTCTTTTAGAAAGGGTCTTATAATCTTAGACTTTGTCTATAAAAAAATAATCTTTGAATCAGAATGTTATACTTTTTCTGAAGAAAAAAGTTCTTACAATCAGAGACTTTTTATAAAGGAAAAATTTCTCAGAATCTGTCACTTTTTCTTTAGGGGAAAAAGTGCCAGAATTTCATACTTTTTCATTTAAGAAAAAGCTCTCAGAATCTGAGACCTTTTCTATGGGAAAAAGGTCTGAAAGTCTGAGACTTTTTCCTTTGGAATAAGATCTCAGAATCTTGGACTTTTTCTAGAGAATCTAAGATTTTTTTCTATAGAAAAAAGGTCTGTGACTTTCTCTATAGAAAAATGTCTCAGAATCTGAATTTTTTTCAGTACGAACAAACCTAATAATCTGAGACCTTTTCTATAGCAAAAAATTTCAAAAATGCTTTAAAATATGAGACTTTTTCTACAGTAAAATTTCTCAGAATCTGATACTTTTTCTGTGGAAAAAAGTTCTTAGAATCCAAAAATTTTTCTATACGAAAAATGTCTCCGAATCTGAGAAGAACGCTTAGATTCTGCGACATTTGCCCAATAAAAAATAATTTTTTCATCATCTGATATTTTCTATGTAAGACGAAGTTGTTCTATTGAAAAATTCTCAGATTTAGATAAAACAAAAAAAAATAAAATTTTTATACGAAATACATATGATCATGAAAAACAAACCTCCTTCGGCAAAAACTAAGAAATTTTATAATTTTATAGCTTTCCCATCACTTTTTTTTTGCAAATGACACGTATCCCTGTTTTTGCTCGTCCGACAAAGCATTATGATTTTTTTTCTTTGAAGTAAAAAAAAATTTCCCCCCCCCAAAGCCAAAAGCTGTACCCGCCACTGAGGTATATATAACCATGAACAAAATACAGTTTGCAGAGTGTACCTATGATAAAAAATGGATTTTTAGGTTTTTTTTTCTGAAACTCCTTTCAAAATATAAAAAAATATATTTTTTTGAACAAAGTGTTAAAATTTCTAATATTTATTTTCAATTTGAAAATTAAAGATTTTTAAGCTGAATTCACAATGACAGAGTACTCTGTGCCAGAGAGTGGATTTTGTTCCTTTCTCCTTCCCACTTACACATTTTTTGTATGATATCGTCTCTATTTTTAGAGATGTTACTCTGTAGTACAGAGTACTACGACATTGTGTCCGAGCCTTTAATCTATATATATAAAAATGGATGTGTGTATGTATGTATGTATGTATGTTCCGTATGGACTCGAAAACGGCTGGACCGATCTTGATGAAATTTTCAGGGAATATTCAGAATAGCCTGGCGAGTAACACTGTCAAGCCGGATTTTTGATTTTCCGTCTGTGGGCGGAGGGGCGTGGCAAAATCCAATTTTTGCATTCCACCACTAATTACATCTATATATAAAAAACGGATGGACCGATTTTGATGAAATTTATACCAAATATAGTACTAACTGAGTACTCACTATGTGCCAAATTTGAGCGTTATCGGACAAAGTAGCGTAAAATGCCATGCAACTTTGTATTGAATTGAAAGTTATTTCAATAATGCAAAAAACGGCTATATGTATGTTCCTTATGGACGCGAAAATGGCTGGACCGATCTTGATGAAATTTTCAGGGAATATTCAGAATAGCCTAGGGAGTAACAGTGTTCAATCAGATTTTTAATTTTTTGCGTGTGGGCGGAGGGGCGTGGCAAAAACGAATTTTTACATTGCACCACTAATGACATCTATATATAAAAAATGGATGGACCGATTTTGATGAAATTTAAACCAAAGATAGTACTAACCAAGTTCTAACTATATGCCAAATAAGAGTGTGATCGGACAAATGGGCGTAAAATGCCATGCTTTTTTGCCAGTGGGCGGAGTGGTGGGCAAAATCGAATTTTTACATTGCACTAATAATGACATTTATATATAAAAAACGGCTGGACCGATTTTGATGAAATTTAAACCAATGATAGTACTAACCAAGTACTAACTGTGTGCCAAAATAGAGCGTGATCGGACAAATGGGCGTAAAATACCATGCCCCTTTGTGTTGAATTGAATTTTATTTTTACGTGCTCCGCAATAACGCAAAAACTGTTGATTTGATTTTAATTAAATTTTCAGCACTAATAGTATTAACCGAGTGCAGAACTATAGGCCATGTTATACTAAAATTGGAAAAAGGGGCGTAAAATGCCACGCCCCTTTATACTATACTGGACATTGTCTGCCTGTTTCGCAATCACATAAAAACAGCTGAACCGATTCTCTTGACATTTTCACTACATACAGTGCTAACCAAGTGCATATATAGGCCATATAAGATCGTTATTGGAAAAAGGGATCAAAATTGCAACGCCCTTAGTACTATACTGACCACGATTGAACAAAGAGGCGTAAATTGACAAGCCCCTTTGTTTTATAATGAACGTTATATCTGCCTGTTGTGAAAAACGGATAAGCCGAATCTGTCACTACTGATAGAACTAACCGAGCGGGAACTGTAGGTCATATGTATAGCGCGATTCGGCAAAAGGGTTAACAATATCACTCCCGTTTTTCATTAATAAAAAGTTATTTCCTCCTCCTTCGCAATCACACAAAAACAACAAAACTGATGTCAATGAAATTTGAAGCACAGATAGTACTAATCGAGGATGTATCATGTAATCGAGGATGTATCATGTATTTATCACGATTCGATAAAATATGCGTTAAATTACATGCCCCTTTGTGCTATACTTAACGTTATGTCTGTCTGTTTCGAAATCACGCAAAAACGGCTGAACCGATTTTGTTGAGATTTCTCTATAGATATTGCTAACTAAGGGTGGAACCAAAGGTTACTAGCTGGGCCCGGACGCGTGCTTTAATTTTGTCCGACACTATATTTAAATTAAGATGCAATAAAAAATAGTTTTTTCCTTAGGGCCAGCAACGCGGACCGGGTATAGCTAGTCTTAAATAAAAACATTTCTGTTTAAGTATTAAATCTTTGAATTTTTAATTTACTTATTAAAGTTATTACGTAAAATATGTTTTCAAATGTTTTATTTTAATTTATGTATTTTTTTTTTTTTCTTAAAACGAAAAACAGGATTTGATCTCATAACTGCCACTTACACAAACTTTTGTAAATCATTTTGTTTTTATAGTATTTTAAAACATAATTAAATAATTTTAATTATACACCCATACAAACCAATTAACTATCCGATACATTGTTAAAATTTGATTGTATGTAAATGCTAAGTAACGACATTCTGGTACACAACAAATTTGATGAAATTTAATATTTAAGTGTTAACACAAAAGTATTCCATAACATTTTAATTACTTTTTTTGAACTGATTGACTTTTAAAGATATTTGAGTAAAGTTTTAATCTTTTAATTAATAGCTTTAATTGGAAACTTTGTTTGTATGAATGTTTATTTGTAAAAAAAATTAGGAAATTGAGACTTTTTTCAAAGAAAATCAAGTGAAAAAAAGTTTAATTCGGCCTTGCAACAATATAAGAGATTATTACAAAAAAATTAATTTGAAAAACAAAATAGTTTTTATCAAAAAAGTTTTTTTTTTTTTAAATGGTAAAAGAAATTAACTTTAAGACAAAACAAGTAGAAAAGTAAAATTCGACTTTGCCGAATCTATAAATACCCTCCACAATGCCCTTTTTAAAGGATAGAAAATTTTTTAACGATAAAAAAATAACAATTTTGATTAGAAATTTTAGTAAAAAACTCTTTTTTTGTCACTTTAACAAAAAAAAATCAAAATACAAATTTTTTTAATGTAAAATTTTTTTCGAGTGTAATGTTTTTTTACTGTAAAAATATTTCTGAGTGAATGCACGTTCGTATGTACACAAAATAGTGTAATTTTTGTAAATAAAACTAATTTTTTTTTTAGTGTAAAATTTTTTTGAGTGTAAAAATTTTTTTTGAGTGTAGAATTTTGGCGTACGGACATAGCGCCCAACGTCTTATCGCCCAAAACCGTAAATGTCATATCGCCCAAGCTGCGACACGTATCCCAAAATTATATGTAGGTCTAAAAATGGCGTACGGACATAGCGCCCAAGGTCTTATCGCCCAAAACCGTAAATGACATGTAGCCCAAAATGATAGGTCTAAAAATGTTATTTCTCCCAAAACAAAATTGTCAAAAAACCCAAAATATTTTTTTTGGGCGAAATGTCGAAATTACGACTTCTATGATTTGTTTTATTGTAATAAAGGTTTTCTGCGTAGACGGCCTTCGGCCGGGCTTAGGGATTACATCCTCCATGCATTAAACCCACCCTCTCTGCAAACCAAAGCTATTTTGGTTATCAGGCCTTTTGAGGCATAACAAATTTGGTAGCGTAAAGGACTGCTACCCTACAAAACTTTACTTTGCGAAGAGGGTGGGTTTAATGCATGTATTTTGTAATCCTTAAGCCCGGCCGAAGGCCGGCTACGCATAAAAACTTTACAATATTGTGTTAAAAAAAAACAATTTTGGTGAGTTTTATGATTATTTTTTTGGGTGCTATGACATTTTATAAATATAACATTTTGATATTTGGGTAATATGACATTTTTGATAATTTATATAAATTTAAAGAAAATTGTTAAAATACCCAAAAATAATGGCCATATCGTCCAAAAAATTTTGCAACAACAACTAACACACATTTTTTTGGGTGGAATGACTTTTTTAAATTGGGCGATATGCACTTGGGCGCTATGTCCGTACGCCCTAAAAATTTTATTTCTCCCAAAACAAAATTGTCAAAAAATCCAAAATATTTTTTTTTTGGCGAAATGTCGAAATTACGACTTCTATGATTTTTTTTTTTTTTGTAATAAAGGTTTTCTGCGTAGCAGGCCTTCGGCCGGACTTAGGGATTATATACTCCATGCATTAAACCCACCCTATCTGCAAACCAAAGCTATTTTGGTTATCAGGCCTTTTTGAGGCATAAGCGTAAAGGCCTGCTATCCTAGAAAACTTTGATTTGCGGAGACGGTGTGTTTAATGCATGGATTTTCTAATCCCTAAGCCCGGCCGAAGGTCGGCTACGCATAAAATCTTTAAAATATTGTGTTAAAAAATAACAATATTAGTGAGTTTTATGATTATTTTTTGGGTGCTATGACATTTTATAAATTCAACATTTTGATATTTGGGTATAGTGACATTTTTGGTAATTTATATAAATTTAAAGAAAATTGTTAAAATACCCAAAAATAATGGCCATAACACACATTTTTTTTGGGTGGAATGACTTTTTTAAATTGGGCGATATGCACTTGGGCGCTATGTCCGTACGCCGTTGTATGCTTACTTTAGTAACCTATTCAAGTCTGATATTATTTTTGGACTTAGGCTTCATACACAAATTTAGTACGATATTTAGCAAATCAGTCTACTTTCAACAAATGTAAGCCAATTTCAAATTTGGTTTGTGTGTGTTTTCTACACTTATTAAAGGTCTAACTGCAAATAAATCAGATCGGTTCATGTGTAGACTTGAACCCATTTTCCAGGAAACGCTGAAGTAAAGTATTATATTTTACTTCAATAAAAACTTAAAAAGTGTAAAACTTTTTTAGTACAATGAGAGTCAAAAAAGTACACTTTTTTAATCAAGTCAGTACAATCTTGAAAATGTCAAATATCATCCTTGGTGTAAAATCTATGTCTTGTTGCTTTCAGAATAGTGTATGATATGTGTAATTAATAGGGATCTGATTTCCATGCAAATGCATTTTTTTCGTCGATGGTCTAAAAGCGATATAGACTAATAATCTTTCCGAATCAAGAAATTTGTGTTAAAATGGCATCGGTTTGTTTTTGCATATTTTTGTGAAAATACATATTTTGTGCATATTTTCAACTTTTAAGTGCATATTTTTGCATATTTTGGCATAAATTAGCAAAAACACAACTTGAAATTTATTTGTTTTAAAAACTATTTTAAAAATTTATTTTTAAAAAAAGAATATCTTGCTTGCATAAAGTTTTAAATGCAGCTATTTAAACCAGGCGTTATTTTTTGCTGTTGGAATTGTTTTTCGTACGAAAACAAGATTTTTATTGCACACATTTTATTTTTTAAGGCATATTTTAAGGTTTTTAGTGCATATTTTTAATTTTATCGCGCATATTTTAAGCGCATATTTTAGATTTTTTAGTGCATGAAAATCTCATCCCTAGAAATTAAAAATACGATGATTCTTTTGAATAGATTTGAATGCATATGTGTGAAAAGAAAGCGGCGCAGTCGAAAAATTTTTAGAGACTTTAACAAAAGAATAGGGATAAAGATAAAGGGTTGTGAAATACCGAAAGAAAAATTTTCAAAGTCCATTTTGCTTACACTTTGAATAGTCCAACGTCGACAGACGTCGACAAAACAATTGTTTTGTTTGCTGTTAACAGCCGATCGTTTACACCCGAAGATGCATAAAATGCACACAAGCAACACATTTTTGAAAATACAAAGGGAATGAAATAAAAAATCACACCGCTCAACAAATTGAAGGTTTTTGGCTCCGGTTTGAAGTTTCATATACAATTTTTAAAGATTTTGACTTGCTGATTCCAAATCTGTGCTCCAAATTTTTCCATCAAGTTTAGAATTTTAATTATTCGCGGTTGAAAATGCGAAAAACGCGATTTTTGCCTTTTGTTGAAAGCCTGCACAGCAGCCACTGGGTGGTATAAAAATCGGGTATACAGCGTTAGAGCATAATTGAACTACGATCTCAAATATATGATCAAAAAAATGTAAAGTTGTTGCACTATTGAGCTAAAACACCTCAATTCAACCGAGGAGTTGACCGCACCCCCTCCAAATTTAATGAAATTAAGTACTGGGGTTTACTTTAACAAAAAAGAGATTTTGCCAATTTTTCAGGCTTCTGGTGATTCGAGTATTCGAGGTATGAGGTCTTGAAAATTAACAAAATCGTATATATTTGACAAAAGTGTTCCGAGATAAATAAAGATAACTCGAAAAGTAAAAACACTACAGGTCTCAGTCAGGTTGCAAATAATAGGTAATGAGACAGCCTTTAAAATGGCATTCCCCAAGATTTTTTTTGAAAAAGGTCAAAGGTCACTGATTTTAACCTTCATTTTTGGAGAGCTATATCTCAAAAAACGATATTTTTAAAATTTTGGAAAAAATATATGTTGTTAAAAATCACCTATACTACTTAAGTTTAAATTTTCAGGATGGAGTCTTCATTGGAACTTTTTATATTAATAGAAACATTGTGACAGGAAAGAAAAAGCGGTGTAATTTCCCTTAGAAAAAAAAAATATTTTTTTTGTCTTTGAAATTCTGGTACCAAAACTCATTTTTCTGAATGTTTTTGACGTGCTGAGTCCAAATATGACCTGTGAACTGGTCTATCGTTATTACTTTTCAAGATATATGCACCTAAATGTTCAAAAAAAACAGAGCAATAGCATTTGAGAAATTTTTACACATTTATGTGCTGATATCTTGAAAAGTAATAGCGATAGACCAGTTCAAAGGTCATATTTGAACTTAGAACGTCAAAAACATTCAGAAAAACGAATTTTGGTACCAGAATTTCAAAGACAAAAAAAATATTTTTTTTTTTTCTAAGGGAAATTACACCGCTTTTTCTTTCCTGTCACAATGTTTCTATTAATATAAAAAGTTCCAATGAAGTCTCCATCCTGAAAATTTAAACTCAAGTAGTATAGGTGATTCTTAACAACATATATTTTTTCCAAAATTTTAAAAATATCGTTTTTTGAGATATAGCTCTCCAAAAATTAAGGTTAAAACCAATGACCTTTGACCTTTTTCAAAAAAAATCTTGGGGAATGCCATTTTAAAGGCTGTCTTATTATCTATTATTTGCAACCTGACTGAGACCTGTAGTGTTTTTACTTTTTGAGTTATATTTATTTATCTCAAAACACTTTTGTCTTATTTTTACGATTTTGCCAATTTTCAAGACCCCATATCTCGGGAAGAAAAACTACCAGAAGTCCAAAATTTTGGCACTATGATTTTTTTGTAAGGGCCCAACTATATTCCAAGTTTCATCAAATTCGAAAGGGGTAAGGTCAAAAATGCTACTTTTTTCGGTTGAATTGAGGTGTTTAAACTCTATTATTGGTCAAACATGTATTTAAAAAAACACTGGGAAAAAAATTAGAAAAACACCATTTATAAAAGGCTCTAAAACAAAAACCACATGATCAATCTTTACTATGATGAGCTCAAAATTAAGGCAAAAGTTCATTCTTTCTTATAGACTTTTAAACCCATTACAGATATCTTCCGGTTTATATGAAAAATAACACAGGAAACTTGAGTTTGTAAAATATTTTTTTTTTAAGTTTTTATTTGAAAAATATCAAAAAAAAAACTTACCATTTTTACAAAAATGATAATTTTAACAGTAGCATTTTAAAACGCAAGTGTAACCCAACCAAACGCAATAATTAGAAAAAACTTGTTTTCTATGTTGGAGACCAAAAACAAATTATACTTTTACGCTTTATACCAGATTTGTGTTCCACTGAATTGCTGCTGTGCAGGCTTTCAAATAATGCAAAAATCGTAATTTTTCGCAATTTCAACCATGAGTAACTAAAAATCTAGACGTGATGGAAAAATTTGGAGAACAGATTTGGAATCAGGAGATCTACTAAAATTGATCACCAGAATTCAAACCGGAAAATGAGTGTTGAGCGGTGCCATCATTCAATTTGGGATCGATTTGAATGATGAACAATTTTGATCATTCAATTGAATGATTAGCTTGCAAGGAATTAATTCTCTTGGGAATTAATTCAATTTGATTTAAGCTTTGAGAATTAAGCCTTTGAATTAATTCATGCTGAATGCTAGTAAGGAAAGATAATCACAACTTTTAAAAACAGAATTCAACTTTTTGTGAATTAATTCTGAATAGAATTAATTCGTTCGAAGCTCTGGTCGTACAATACCTCTCAATTTTCATGATCGTGATCAATAAAAACTATTGTTTAGAAGAACTCGACATTTTTAAAAAATTACGCAAAGAGAATTATGCAGAGAGAATTTCGCTTGCACGCTGCGTAATATCAAACGTGATATTTTTTTGGATTTATATTGACAATTGTGTACTTCCGAATAATAGGTTTCCCATACTTATTTGCAAAATATTCAATAAGCAATGAAGATTTTACTTCCCTAGTAAAAAAAGAAAAAAAGTTCATGACTAATTATATCCCAAATATGGCGGATACAATTACTTTAATAATTACACTGTGCAACAAGAAAAATGAGCCTCAATGGCTTCAACGCCACATGAAAGTAGACCATACAGTGGACAAAATCACCAAAGGGTTTTGCAAAGTCAGTTCGGATTTCTTTTTTATAGCCCACTGAAGTTTTCATTATTTTATCAAAGGCGTTTGGAAAACGTCAAAAATACTATAATAAGAACACATCTGAGCTTCAAAATATGATTTAATGTCTCCAGTGAAATTTTATGGCGGTTCTTTTCTTAGAACATTTTAACCCTCTAACTGCCATTTTAAGGGGTCATTTTAGTCCTTTTTCAAAAACTAAACACAGAAGTCTAATAAAACGTCCATTTAGAGGGTTAAAATGTTCTACAAATATTTTCCTCATAAAATTTCACTAGGGGTTGTCAAATGGTAAAAGTTTGTGCGACATGCGCAAAGTGCTTACAAAGGGTCAAGGAAAAATAATCAATGTTTGTTATTTTTTTTTACCAAAGCAGTGTTAAAAAATATCGACACAAATCAGTGCAAATATACTTTTGATCTAAAAATGATGTTCTGATGTGTTTTATAAAATTTCATGATGATTCTTTTCTTTGACCAAATTAACCCTCTAGCTCCCGTTTTAAAGGGTCATTTTTGTCCTTTTTTCAAAGAAATACAAAAAAGTCTATAAAAAAAGGCAGTTAGAGGGTTAAAATAATTTACAAATATTTTCTGCATCAAATTTTACTAGGGCACGTCTAAGACAGAAAGTTCGCCCAGCATATAGAAAATGCTTAAAAATTTTAAAGTATTCAAATTTTTTTTTATATTTTTTTTGGGCCGAAATATAAAAAAAAAAACAAGTAACAAAGTTAAATTCAACTTTGTCGAATGTATTTATACCCTCCACGATGTAAAAAGTTTATTTGCAAAAAAAACAAAAAAAAAATAAAAAAAAAACTGGGAAAAAAAATTTTTGATAAAAAAAAATCGACGAAATTTTTTTTTTTTTTTTTAAATATGTTTGTACTTGTTTAAATACCATTCGGTGATCAATTCTGTTCACACGTGTCAACCAGCAGCCGAGTTAAAGCATTTTGTGTTTTTAGGTTATGTTGAATGTACCACAATTTTCGAGGTATTTTTATATTTTCGTTCATAACTTTTGAACCGCTGAACCGATTTCGCTCAAATGGAATACCAAACTACTTAGGGCAAGAACAAGTAAATATGCTAAGTCATAGTTATATCTGTTTAATACTTTGGCCGTGATAACCATTTCCACAGACGGACAGGCATCGCTAGAATGTCTTAAAATCGATCACTGATCAATAATATATAAGGGGGTTTTTGTGTCAACTGACACAACTTTTGATACCGTTCTACTATCCTATTGGATAGCAGTGCAGACACAATTTTTCAACGAGATCTGTCAAGGACTCTCTGAGTTAGATGGGTCGAAATTTGACATTTTGGCCAAGAAGTGTTTATTCTCATCCATATAACTTCTTACCAATTGATTTTAGAAAAATGTGTCCCAAACAGTTTAGATAGCTATTTCTTCAATCTTGCGAAAAAAAATTATAAAAAAATAAAAAAAAAAATAGTTTGATTTTTTTTTTTTAAATCCAAAACTTGTTTGACTTTTTTGTCAAATCGGGCCCTTTTTTTGACCCAAAAGAAAGCTTAGGTGTTTTCCCCACCTAATTCTTCTTCGCCTCAAATATATTTTTGCTCCACCAACAAATTTCCGCTAGAACGGCATCACGCGACTTTTTCCTATGATATCTGATATGGTGATCACGGCCAAAGATACACTCAAAAAATTATGTAGGTAAATTCCAGTGAATATTCACTTAAAACAAATGAAATTTTATTTAAAAACCATTCCACTGTTTTTTTTTCATTTAAAATAAAAACACATTGCAGTCAATTTTAAATGTGACTAACCAAAACATTAAAAAATTACTGAATATTCACTTATTTTGTATTGGAAAACAGTAAAACTATAGAAGAAATTTTTTACTGCCGAAAATTAATTTAACAGGAAATTCGTTTTAAAAAAAAAAATTTGAATACTTTAAAATTTTTAAGCATTTTCTATATGCTGGACGAACTTTCTGTCTTAGACGTGCCCTAGTAAAATTTGATGCAGAAAATATTTTTAAAACATTTTAACCCTCTAACTGCCTTTTTTTTATAGACTTTTTTTGTATTTCTTTTAAAAAAGGACAAAAATGACCATTTAAAACGGGAGCTAGAGGGCTAATTTGGTCAAAGAAAAGAATCATCATAAAATTTTATAAAACACATCAGAACATCATTTTTAGATCAAAAGTATATTTGCACTGATTTGTGTCGATATTTTTTAACACTGCTTTGGTAAAAAAAAATAACAAACATTGATTATTTTTCCTTGACCCTTTTTAAGCACTTTGCGCATGTCGCACAAACTTTTACCATTTGACAACCCCTAGTGAAATTTTATGAGGAAAATATTTGTAGAACTTCTGTGTTTAGTTTTTGAAAAAGGACTAAAATGACCCCTTAAAATGGCAGTTAGAGGGTTAAAATGTTCTAAGAAAAGAACCGCCATAAAATTTCACTGGAGACATTAAATCATATTTTGAAGCTCAGATGTGTTCTTATTATAGTATTTTTGACGTTTTCCAAACGCCTTTGATAAAATAATGAAAACTTCAGTGGGCTATAAAAAAGAAATCCGAACTGACTTTGCAAAACCCTTTGGTGATTTTGTCCACTGTATGGTCTACTTTTATATGGCGTTGAAGGCATTGAGGCTCAATGCGATGACCCAAAATTTGTTGCACAGTGTTATCTACGGGTATATTTTATGATCTAGCGGAATAACCTTATATATAATGTGATACGTGAATTGGGTCTATATAATTATATCAGTTGGAGAAAACTGATACGATTAAATATAATTTAAAACCATTATAACTGATCGTATATTGCTCCTTATAACGTCATATAAGTTGGATAACATTTTATATAATCATATGCATTTTATGTAATATTATATACAAAAATATGTTCTTTATGAAGAGCAATATCTAACCATGTATATTTATGTCTTATAGTCTCAATTTATTTTATATTGTATCAGTCCGGATCAAACTGATAAAACCAGATACCCGACTAAAAAAAATAAGACTGCGCCATATCTCATTTGATCCCAAAAATGGAGGATCCAAAAATATACGAATATATCTTATTAGATAAAAGTTGATATAATTAGATATAATTTGATCCCAAAAATGGAACGGTAAATATTATCTAATTTTATATTATAAAAACTTAGATCTTATAAGATATATTAATAAATAATTATATCTTATTAGATCTAAAATGATCTTTAATATCAAATTACATGATATTTACCGTTCCATTTTTTTAATCTAAATTTATCTAATTATATCAAATTTGATGTAATACGATATAATCATATATTTTTGGATCCTCCATTTTTGGGATCAAATGATTGATCAATTTATATATGGGGGTTTTCGTGTCAACTGACACAACTTTTGAAACCGATGTCTTCCGATCGGGATGAAATTTGCACCAAGGTTAGTCCTATTGGATAGTAGTTCAGACACAATTTTTCAACGAGATCGGTCAAGAACTCTCTGAGTTAGAGGGGGTCGAAATTTTACATTTTGGCCAAAGAGGTGTTGATTCTCATCCATGTAACTTCTTACCTATTGTTTTTAGCAAAATGTGTCCCAAAGAGTTCAGATAGCTATTTCTTCAGTCTTTCGAAAAAAAAATATATAAAAAATAAAAAAAAAATTTTTGATTTTTTTTCTTAAAAATCCAAAACTTTTTTGACTTTTTCCTCAAATTGGGCCCTTTTTTTTTTTTTTTTTTTGATTCAAAAGAAAGCTTAGGTGATTTCCTTTAAGAGCTGTGGGGTCGCTTAGTGGGATGCGAGTGGGATATCTATGAAAAAAATTTTTTTGTAACTTTGGAACACAAAAAACGGTTCTTCAATTTGCACTATTAGGCGTGGGATAGCTAACCAGTTTTCGATTTCGATCAGCGATACCCTCTAATTTTTTTAGGTTCGAAAAAGAAAGCACGAGCCAAAAAATGGGGGCGGTGGGGAGGGGCCATATGGCCCCTCATTGGGGTCAAAGTTGTGCGTAAAGAGGTAAGAATCCTCAAAAAGCCCCAAAACTCCCCTAGAAACGCCCCTGGAGGGGTGCAATGTGAGACCGACCTCCAATAATTTTCTGCCCCCAACATTTTTCTTGAACATACCTTACCCCTATTTCCATTTCCTAAGGGGGCTCCCATACAAAACATTATTAAAAAATTTGATCCTACCATTCTAACTTGCCCTCAAGTGCCCCTAGTGGGGCCAAATGTATGACCGACCCCCATTATTTTATTAATTCCAACATTTTTTGCAAACATACCTACAATGTATCTTTAACCCTTAAGGTGGTCCCCATACATTTCTTTTATTTTTTATAAATTTGTTTTATTAAACCAGCTCCTACCGCCCCTATCGTGCCTCCTAGAGAGGCAAAAATTACGACCAACCCCCATTATTTTTTAGTTACCAACATTTTGTCCGAACATCATAACACCCTATCTCCACTCCCTAAGGGGCTCCCATACATTATAAAAACATGTATTTTTAAAAACTAATAAAAAAATAAAAAAAAATGTATGGGGACCCCCTTAAGAGTTGAAAATAAAGGGTAGGTATATTCTAAGAAAATGTTGGAGTTAAAAAAATATTTGGGGTCGGTCATACATTTTACATCTCTAGGGGCATCCTATGGACAGTTAGAGCGGTAGGAGCAAATTTTATAAAAATGTTATTTTGTATGGGAGCCCCCTTAGGAAGTGGAAATAGGGGTAAGGTATGTTCAAGAAAAATGTTGGGGGCAGAAAATTATTGGTGGTCGGTCTCACATTGCACCCCTCCAGGGGCGTTTCTAGGGGAGTTATGGGGCTTTTTGAGGATTTTTACCTCTTTACGCCTAACTTTGACCCCAATGAGGGGCCATATGGCCCCTCCCCACCGCCCCCATTTTTTGGCTCGTGCTTTCTTTTTAGAACCTAAAAAAATTAGAGGGTATCGCTGATCGAAATCGAAAACTGGTTAGCTATCCCACGCCTAATAGTGCAAATTGAAGAACCGTTTTTTGTGTTCCAAAGTTACAAAAAATTTTTTTTTAATAGATATCCCACTCGCATCCCACTAAGCGACCCCACAGGTCTTAAAGGAAATCACCTAAGCTTTCTTTTGAATCAAAAAAAAAAAAAAAAAAAAGGGCCCAATTTGAGGAAAAAGTCAAAAAAGTTTTGGATTTTTAAGAAAAAAAATCAAAAATTTTTTTTTTATTTTTTTTATATTTTTTTTTAGAAAGACTGAAGAAATAGCTATCTGAACTCTTTGGGACACATTTTGCTAAAAACAATAGGTAAGAAGTTACATGGATGAGAATCAACACCTCTTTGGCCAAAATGTCAAATTTCGACCCCCTCTAACTCAGAGAGTTCTTGACCGATCTCGTTGAAAAATTGTGTCTGAACTACTATCCAATAGGACTAACCTTGGTGCAAATTTCATCCCGATCGGAAGACATCGGTTTCAAAAGTTGTGTCAGTTGACACGAAAACCCCCATATAATTATATTAAAAATGATATGATTATATCAAAACTTTTTTACTCGGGTAGACCCATTTTACGTATCATATTATATATAAGACTACCTGTCTAGATCTTGTAGGATAACCGAAGATAATATTTGAAACAATTGTGTCCACCAAATTTGGGATCAAATTTGTCACGGCTATATATAACTCTTTTTTACTGGGGTTTAGTTATAAGTCATATTGTTTCCCCGTAATGAATTAAATTTTAGAGAAAGTTAGAAAATTAAATGATTTTTTTTTTTTATCAAAGAAATTTGATAATTCAGTAAGTTTAAAGTAAAATATTTATATTTTCACAATTCACTCTCAAACTTTTGGGAGTTATTTTATTAAAATAATTTTTGAGTTATTGCATTATGAAATAACTACCAAACATAAAAATTAAATAACTTCCAAAAAATAAGAAATGAGTCCCGCAGATTTGGGAGTTATTTCATAATGATATAACTCCCAAATCATATGGATTTTTTTGGGGCTTATTTTTATTTTTTTTTTCTTGGGACTTATTTCATTGGGAGTTATATCATGGCGCCCAAATACATAGCTTATTTTAATTTTTCATAAAAAAAAAATTAAAATATTAAAAGCCAAAACAAAGACTGTTATTAAACGCCAAAACAAACTTAACATTTGCCGACGGCAAAACAATGATAAAATAATTTTCACTCATATGTTGAAATCTTAGATGTCTTTTATTTAATTTTGCCACAGTTCACACAAGGTTTAAATAATTGAGAATATGAATATATGATGTTGGACCATAACGGTATTACCACAATTTTTTTAAGAATTCTAATGATAAAAAATAATAGGAAAATTCTCCAACAGATCGTCAAATCTATCCTAAAAATGAACAACATTTTTAACAGCTGAAAGAATATAAATATTTGTATTTAAGATAGAAGAAAGAGTTTACATAAGTGCATGTAATGTTTACTCATAATGGGGAAAATAAATGATCTCGAACTTGGATAATCTCTTCTTTGTTTTTTACAGAATTTTTTGGTTAAACTTAACATTCTGTTCGAAAATAAATAAGTTTTTATAATTTGCATACAATCATCAACAGTTTGTTGTTAAAAAGTATTTTAACTTTTAGCCCGTTTATAAAAAGTTATTAATATGATATGGAATACATTGTTGTCCTAAATACAAATAATTTGCACTTTACTTTATTAATTGCACATATGTAAAAAAAACTAAAATTAACAATTAAAGATTAAAATAATTTTTGTTTATTAATTAAATTTTTAATTATTTTTTCTGTGTAACTTTGTTGTAAAATATTTTCTTAATTTGAAAAAAAACGAAAAATTATATAAAAAAAACTATTCAGACACTACAGCACACTTTTGATAAAGTTATTTCATTTATAAAACAAAGCACAACAAAAAAAAACTAATTAAAATAAAAGAAAATAAAATTTAAATTGTAAAAAATTAAACAATAAAATGCTTAAATTTTCCAAAAAAAAAAGAAAAGGGATTATAAAAAAAACAAAAAAAAAAAAAAATTAAAACAATAGCAACAACTTAAAAAAAAAAAATCTAGAAATAAGTTATGAATAGTTGGTAAAAAAAAGTGAACAATTACTTGAAAGAAATAAAAAATATATTGATTAAAAAAGGTGAATGAAATATAATAAAAAATAAAACGAAACTACTTTCAATACTTTAATGAAAATAGAACAAAAAAAAAATCAATCAATAACAGAAAAAGTCATTATAAAAATAATGAAAATTATTAAACATTAGGTTTTACTGCAAATACAGAAATATATATTTAAAAAAAAAAACATATTAAATATACACTAACCTGTCTCGAAAAATAAAATTAAAGGTAATAGCAAAAAAAAAAAAAACAATGCTCTTTCAAGAGCTGATAATGGGAAAAATAATCCAAAAAAAAATAGAGTCTGTCTTTGCCTCCCTACAACCGGCTGAAGTTCGCAATCGTAGTGTATTTTGTCAAAATAAATATTTTTTGTTTAAGTTGCAATTGGTGTCAAAATTTTAAGAATGTGGAGCACAGGTTAGGTTAGGTGGCGGTGCCAGATGGGCACTCCGCATAGACCAATTGGTCCATAGCGATACCACAAAATTTTTCCGCTTATCTATGTAAACTAAATACATTGACCTTCATTGCGAATTGTTTCAAGCTCTTCAGGTCTATCCTCGTAATTTCCTCCAAAGTCTCGAACTGTGAACTTCCTATAATTGATAGTCGAGTTCGTGCCAAAGCCGGGCAGTGACACAGGATGTGTTCAATGGTCTCTTCGACGTCTGGTGTCTCGCACCTTTTACAGTTTGCGTCCGTAATAAGATTCATGTTCTTGGCATGTTTTCCTACAAGACAGTGTCCCGTTATTAAACCTGTCAACATACGACATTCTATTCTCGTAAGTGTAAGTAAGAATTTAGTTCTTCCTAAATCATAGCGTGGCCATAAAATTCTGCTTATACGACTTGTCCCAAGTTTCTTCCATCTTCGATTTGCTTTGGCGACAGTAAGGGTATTTCGTTTAAGTTTGAAATGCTGGAGTGGCGGTGAAAGCATTATGGTGGTACCCATGCCATCTGCTCCAAGTTTCGCGAGTTCATCTGCTTTCTCGTTTCCTTCTATTCCTTCGTGCCCTGGTACCCATAATAAGGTAACTTCATTATTTAAGCAAAGTTGTTTTAAATTCTCGTAACACATTAAGGAGCACATTAAGGAAAAAATATTTGCATGGTGAAATTTAATCCACTTATTCAATTTTTGTTGGAAAAACTAGTGAAATATATATTTTTTGTTGATTTTTATACCATCCACTCTAATGATAGAGGGTATGTATAGGTTTGTCATTCCGTGTGTAACACCTCGAAATATTGGTCTAGGACCCCATAAAGTATATATATTCATGATCCTCGATCGATTCTAAGTCAATCTAACAATGTCCGTCCGTCCGTGCGTCTGTCTGTCGTTGATAAGCCGTTAAACATGTTTTAAAAACATTGGTAAGTCACGAAAATATTTTACAACGTATTTTTGTCACTCAAAAACAAAGTACACTCAAAAAAAATTTTACACTCAAAAAAAAGTTTACACTCAAAAAAAAATTTAGTAAATAATTTTTTTGTTTCAAAAATTATTAAAAAAAAGTTTTTTACACAAAATAAAATATTTATAATCAAAAATGTTAATTTTTCACGTTAGAAAATTTACTATCACTTAAAAAGGGCATTGTGGAGGGCATACATAGATTCGGACAAGTCGAACTTAACTTTTTTACTTGTTTTTTTTTACATTTTTTTAAGTGGCTTAAAATGGTTCTAAAAGAACATGAACGATTTAAAGTACCGTTTTGAGCTTGACTGAGTAACATCCGCGTCAATATAAAAATTTAAAGTTCAATTTTGCCAAAAATTTAGATTTTTTTATCTTAAAATGCTCTGGTGGATCAAACTTATTCCATGAAAACTTTTTAAATATTTTTCCTTTAATGTACTAAACATTCCGCGAATTTTGACACTAATAGTGGCCAAAACAAAAAATATTTGTTTTTGACAAAATACACTACGATTGCGAACTTTAACCGGTTGTAGGAAGGCAAAGACATACTCCATTTTTTTTTTTTTGCATTATTTTTCCTATTATCAGCTCTCTTATACGCGTAATTTTTTTGCTATTACCAATCGAAATTCCAAAAAGATGCCATTTTCGGGACAGGCTAATATACACGTTAGGGTGGTACTTATTGGTATCGGGAACGTTTTTACCATAATTAGAAGAAAAAAAGGCATTTATACTTAATCACAATTGAACCCACCTTTAAAAATCTTGGAAATTTAAAAACATTTTTTAATACATCAACAAAACTTCAAAATTTTGTTGTTGTTTTTGTTGTTAAAAAATTTTAAAAGCGAACTTTGTATCCAGTTTCAAACATATCGGATAAAGTAAACTTATTGTGCCATGAAATAAAATAATTACAAATAAAATTTCAAAAGAATTTCAAATCGGTCAAGCATTTTTCAAGAAATCGCCATTTTAAATGTTCTAAATGTTGCTTTTTTTGCAACGTTCAAATGAATGTGTGTGTGGAGGAAGTTGCTAAAATCCAATTTTTGGAAATCGCGTTTTTTTGCCAAATGTATCTCCCTTCAATAGTTCGACCTATTTGCAAACAAATTTGTTAAAAACTTGATCGTTTTCTGTCATAAAATTGACCTTAAAAGTTCAATTTTAACGATTTTTGGAAATATTTTATATTTTTCCCACGAATACTAACATGTATTTTGCAGTTAAACTAAAGGTGGTATATCAAAATTCTTGCATGTGAGATGGTTAACGTGTAGAAAACATCCAAGGCTTTAACATGTGCCCATTGGTTTAGCAAAAAACGCTTTCATATCAAATCTATCTATAGTTAAAGTGTGAATATGGAAAAAGGTGCTATATCCATACAAAAACACAATATTGTTTTACGAAATACTGAGGGCGGATTTAGATAATCTATCCAATTTTTGAGTTAAAACTATAAAATTGAATGGTTAGTAACTTATATTATAAATTGCGCAAATTTTTTTTAACCCATTACGCGAAAATCTGTTCAAAATAAACCATAAACCACTTGCTTTTTTGTTAAATTAACTACCTTTTATTATTCTTATATAAAAATGAGTATTGCTGGACCCCGTCTAAATTTTGCAGAATTCATCATGCCAAATTTTAATTTTTAAAAAACAACACAAAAAACAGAAAACTACTTGGCAAATGTATTGAAATTCCTAGTAGAAATTGTAACATAGCACCTTATTCCACTAGAACAAAATTTCACATGCAATTTTTTGCTACTTCCGCTCATTCTATTTTTATGAAATTTTGTACATAGATGCAAATTTTCAATCTTTGTCGATCTGCAAAAAGAAAATTAAGAAATTAAATTTTTTTCGCGACTTATTCAGTTTTTTGCTTCTCCTATACAATTTGGTTTTTGGATTATAGCACCTTGTTCCACACCCACATTCAAATTTCAAAGGTGAAAACCCACTTAAACCTTTTTATTTTTTTTTTCAGTTTATATTAGTTCCAGGGTAGCGAGGTTTAAAATAATCCAATTTCTTTAAATTGACACAATTAAAATTTCGTTTTATGCTCTTTTAAAAGATCAAAAATTTTTTTTCAAAGGCGTTGGAAAAAAGTCGAAAAAAATAATTTGATTGTTAATTCTTAGCTTGAAATAGTGTTTGGATGTCTTCAATAGAATTTTATGGAGAATTTTTTTCAAGTCAACAGAAAACCTCTATCTCCCGTTTTAATAGGTCATTTAAGCCCTTGTTTTCGAGAAATGGCTCAAAAGATTACTAAGACACGCGTTTAGAGGGTTATTATTTCAGCTTCAAATTTCATTAGAAGTTTCTGAAGGCAAAAAGTTCTACCAGAATTATCAAAATGCAAAAAAAAAAAATGTTAATTGTAAAGTATCTTTAATTTGTTGTATTGATTTCTATATTTGTTAGTCACAATTGAACAGTTCATGCGAATAAGGACGAATAGACTATTTGTATAAATTTACAAATGACGATAAAAATGCTGGAAACGGTTAAAAAATAATATATTTGTGAACTGTTTTGCATTAATGGATTAATGCATTATGCAAAAATGTTGAAAAAAAATATTAATTTTTAACCGTTTCATGCGTTTTTATCGTCATTTGTTATATTATACAAATGGTCTATTCGTCCTTATTCGCATGAACTCTTCAATTGTATACAGTTTGTGGTATAAATACAAAAAAAAAAATTGCAATTTACCTATTTTCTGCATTTTTCTTATACCAGTCGAACTTTCTGTCTTCAGTAACCCCTAGTGAAATTTGATGCAGAACATTTTCGTAGAACATTTTAACCCTTTAAACGCGAGTCTTAGTGACTTTTTAGCTATTCTTAGAAAAAATACTTAAATTACCAATATATACGGAAGATAGAGGGTTAATATGTTCTAGAAAAAAAATCCGCATTAAATTCTATTGAAGACATCTCAGCACTATTTGAAGCTCAAAAGAATATTTGCATTATTTTTTTCGACTTTTTTGAAACACCTTTGCAAAAAAAAAAAATGAAAAATGACCCTTCAATTGTTTCACAGTGTAATCATTTGCTATTTTTTTGTTGGCCTATTTACCATCATTCAAAATGTGTTAAAGATGATATGAATGAAGCACTCTTTGCAGCGCTGATTAATGCGCAATAATGATGCAGTCAAATCATGTGTCTTTACTGAAAACTATTGCTTTTTCCTTCAAAAAATTTTAAAAAGGAAAACAAGTTTGAAATTTTATCAAAAAATTATTTTATATTACCAGTTTTTATAAAAAATCTTTAGAAAAATTAAAATTTTTTCCCTTTACTTTAGAGCGCCCTTTGAATGCGCTTCTGTATGCTGTAAAAGGATGCTGTGTCGCCAAAATCTCGATTTAATTTTGCCAGGATTCTACCGATTTATTTTTTTAGGTTCGTATTAAAATGGCACACAAATGTAGCTTTCCTTCACCAAATGTTCAATAATTTACACTAAAAAAATCAGGAAGGATGATCATCTGTGAATGTCCGTTAGGGCGTTTCATCAAAAACTTTTTTTTTTTGATTTTTGCTACTCTTGAAGCGGAATATGAATTCTTATGGCCTAAAAGATTTTTGAGTTTTTTTTTTCAGATTTTTGGCTGGCCGGGATCAACTCGCTCAAATCGATTTTATGCTAAAAATGAGGTTATAAAACATAATTTTTTATTTTTTTTTTGTTATGGTGCCTTGTTTTTACAAAAGTGGATAAATTACTTCAAAATATTGCTAGCCTCCTAAAAAAAAATATTCGCGGTAAAAATGATAAGGTCAAAGGTCAATAATTTGACCTTAAAAGTAAAAATTCTGAATTTTCCAACTTCAAAGCTCAATAACTTAAGAAATATGCAACGTAGGTTCGGGATGTTGACACCGTTTAATAGATATTTTATATACCTTTCATTTAAATCCAAAATGACGTCTTTCAATTTAGTAGAAGTATTATAAAAATTAAAAAAACTAACTTAACCCATTTTTTTCTTACATTTCACATGAGCTTAACCAACAAGTACATATGTTAGTATCTTATTAATCGGTAGAATGTCTGAGAATAGATAACTTATCATTTATGTATATGCGTTATGTAGTCCTATACCGATATTTCGATGTGTTACACACGGAATGCCAAAGTGAGTTTACAAAGAATGAGAATGACTTTCAAAACTTACTAATTAATGTTGATAATAATAGAAAAATTATACCTAATGTAAAAAAAAATGTTGTTGAAAAAGCGTTAGCGAAAGCTGTTTGAATATGCTACTACTTTGGCACAAAATTACTTAAGAATTGTTTGGTTTAAATATATATTGTGTGAAAACAAATTGTGTGTTTAGATTTAATTTTAATATATTGTAATTTTAAATACATTTTCAGAATATTTATTATAATATTGTTTTGCTTTTGATACTTAATATTGTAATTCTTTTGATTTTGTATGATACATATTCATAAAAATATATTCTTGCTTTGGAGATTCGGTATTTTCTCTAAATTTGTATCCCCTTTAACCAGAGTATGGGGGTAAACTCACTTTGGCATTCCGTGTGTAACACATCGAAATATCGGTATAGGATCTATTCTCAGACATTCTACCGATTAATAAGATACTAACATATGTACTTGTTGGTTAAGCTCATGTGAAATGTAAGAAAAAAAATGGGTTAAGTTAGTTTTTTTATTTTTTTAATGCTTCTACTAAAATGAAAGACGTCATTTTGGATTTAAATGAAACGTATTTAAAATATCTATTAAACGGTGTCAACATCACGAACCTACGTTGCATATTTCTTAAGTTATTGAGCTTTGAAGTTGGAAAATTAAAAATTTTTACTTTTAAGGTCAAATTATTGACCTTTGACCTTATCATTTTTGCCGCGAATATTTTTTTTTTAGGAGGCTAGCAATATTTTGAAGTAATTTATCCACTTTTGTAAAAACAAGGCAATATAACAAAAAAAAATAAAAAATTATGTTTTATAACCTCATTTTTAGCATAAAATCGATTTGAGCGAGTTGATCCCGGCCCGCCAAAAATCTAAAAAAAATCTCAAAAATCTTTTAGGCCATAAGAATTCATATTCCGCTTCAAGAGTAGCAAAAATAAAAAAAAAGTTTTTGATGAAACGCCCTAATGTCCGTCAGTCTGTGGAAAGCACACTGCAGTTGAAAATAAAAGAGCTAGCTTCCTGAAGTTTGGAACGATGACATATCATGATGAGATCATGTTAAAATCTGGAATGGGCAAAATCGGACAACAACAACCAGAGTTAAAAAAACATTTTTTACATGTTTTTTTGTATATTTGTTTTACAAATAAAGCACTTTAATACCATATGAAGTCTATTGACCTCCTCTCAGACCAAAAAATTTATAAAATGCCATATGTCCGCCAACATCACACAACGTCCCACGGTTACCCCCCTTTAAACGCTTCAGAAAACTTTTATTAATATTTTTCATTTTTCGGGGTGTAACATACTCTGAACATCCGAATATAAAAGTCTTACTTGTTTGTACCTACTATAACATCTTTTGAAGGAGATAATACTACTTCCGAAGTTGTTTTTGTAGAAGTCTGTGTTAAAACCATGTAAACTTTAGTGTTTGCCATTTTAAGTTAACGAAATTGTGGTATAAGATATAATGCTAAACAAAAATCAGTGAGCTCGAAAGTAAAAATAAATACTACCCTAATATTAACACATACACAGCAATAGTTGTAATCTTAAGTATACAATACGAAAATTAATATAAGCAATTGTAACACTTACACAATTACAGTGACTCAGACATACACCCAGAAACATCAATTTAAAAACATATTTTCTTTATCTCCTATATGAGTGTAGCAAACAAGAAAACTGTAAAAAATAAGGATTTAAAAAACAATATGTCACTTAAAAATGCAAAACAAATTTAATTTTAAAATCCCCCCTTAAAAACCGAAAAGAATTATAAATGTTAAATAATTTTTGTTACTATAAATAAAAAAAAAATTAAACAATAAACATAAAAAAACTCAAAAAATTAAAAATAAATAAAAAAACAGATTGTTTCATTTAAATTAAAGCTACATAAGAGATTAAGGTAAGTATAGAGAATAGTAAGTAATACAATTTCAATAGTTCTAAAACCGTAGAAAGCCAAAATTGAAAATGGGCTTAACCCATTTTGGACCAATATTCAATTAAATTTTTTTTTTTTTTTTGGAAAATGGCAATTTATTTGCTGATCTCAAAAATCTTGTTAAAAAGATTTTTCAATGTTCCGATATCCCAGAATAGCCTTTATTTAAATTTTTTATGCAATTTTAATTTTTGGATTTTTTCTGCTATTGTATTAATTTATTTCATTATTTTTAAAATAAATAGGTTCAAAATAATTAAAATTAGTGGAATTTGATAATAAATTAAATCTAAAAAAAACTTTTTAATTAATTAAAAATATTAAAAGCCGAAAATAATATAATGATCAATTTTCATTTTTGTTTGACACAATTTCTGTGCTGATGCACATTGCATTTCATGCACATATAAATTGCGGTGGTCAAGGGGGCATATATTTTTTTAATATACACCCAGAAAAGTTTTACAGTAACTATTTACGGTTATTCAAAAAGTTTTTAGTTAAAGTTGTTTTAAACGTTTTATCGTTTGTTTTTCAAAAAAAAAAAAAAAATATTGAATGATTTATACAGTTGTTAAAATACTAAACTTCAAAATTTATGGAAAAATATTTTTATCAGTTAAATTATTTGTGACTGATTATACCCTATAATTTTACAGATGTACTGTTTTTGTAGTTTTTAATTAAAAAAAATATTTTTACTTCACAAAATTAAAAATTTAAACAGTTAAAATAACAGAAATATCATTTGTTTTTACGGAATCTCTAGTCATTTATTAACGTTTAAAAATAGCTGAAAAAGTATGTTGTTTCAAATGAAATATAATAATAATTAGTCCGTTCGTTAAAAAGAAAATCGATTGTTTTAAACGTTTTTCCAGTTGAATTTACTTACAAAATATTTTGAGTGCATATTTACTACAATTCGTGTTGTATTATATTATTTCGTGGTTTTGCTTATGTATTAAAATTCAAGGATATAGTGTGAGAAAGCTGAGTGAAATATAAATATAAAAAAAATTGAGAAAGTGTGTTGTTTATTTTGTGGCTTAAGTCATGTTTTTCTCCACCCCTTATCCTGAGTCCAGAGGTACTACTTTTGTTGTGGGCAAACTCCCACAAGGGAGTGGGTGCGACTTAAAAGTTGCAATTGAGGGGTACCTGAAATGAGTGTTTTTGATTTTTTGAAAATTTTAAAATTTAACAAAAAAAATTTTTTTTGGAGTCTTTTGAGTTTTGCGGATTTCAAGGATTTTTTTAAACTGAATTTTGGTTAAATTTTACAAATCTTGTTCTGTAAACTGATCCATTTGATAAAACTAACTAAGTTACGTTATATTATTTTTTTGAACATCATTAACCCATTTTGGCAGGGTGTCAAATATGACCCAGGCAGAAAATGTACTGTTTTGTTTCAATTTTGCGTAATTCATCTCTTTAATAATATTTTTGTTGTTTTATTTTATAATAATAATTTCGAAATAACATGTATTTTTAACCCTTTTTTAACCCGATATGGCCTGGGGCAAAAAATGCACACCTTGTTTAAAAAAAATATTTTTTAAATATTTTTTTTTTGTCTGAAACGCAAACGAGCGCAGCTTAAAAAAATCGAATTTACAGAAATTCATGTTATTATAAAAAAACGTAAAATCAAATTAAATATCGATTACACTGTACAACAATTCAAAGTTTTTCTAAAATTACGGGGTTCCGACGATTTATTCTGGCAGGGGAGACAAAAAAATATACGTGTGTCAGCGTTTTGAAAGATCACATCGGAATTTTATTTTAGAAACGGTTAAAGTTTCCCATCTCTGGCCTGTTTTTGCAGCATATCGATATATAAAACTATGTTTTCTTTACTTCTGAGGATATGATAAAAAAAATTAATGAAAAAAAAAATTTTTATAAAAAAGAATTGATGAAAAATTAAAATTTGATAAAAAAAAATTAGAAAAAAAAGGTTGATGAAAAAAAAAAAAAAATTATGAAAAAAAAAATTTATGAAAAAAAAAATTTGATGGAAAAAATAATTGGTGGAAAAAAAATGTATAAAAAGAAAAAAAAATGTATGAAAAAAAAAATTGATGAAAAAAAATAATTTGATGAAAAAAAAATTTGATGAAAAAAAAAAATTTGATAAAAAAAAAAATGATAAAAAAGGAATGAAAAAAATGATGAAAAAAAAATTGATGAAAAAAATTTTGATGAAAAAAAAATTTTTTTGTTGAAAAATAATTATGTTACTTTTTATTCATTAGCTGGTGTAAAACGTTTTTATTCAAATTTGATGAAAAAAAAAATTAATTAAAAAAAAAAAAAAATTGATAAAAAATAAATGAAAAAAAAAAAATAATGAAAAAACAAGTTAAATTCGGCTGTGCCGAATCTCTTATACCCTCCAAAATGTAAAAAAAATTAAAAACAAAATGTCGGGGCGTTGTTTTTTTTTTTTTTTTTGGGGGGGTGGGGTGATTGGGGATCAGTGGAGGACTTTCAACGCACATTCCCATCGCGATAAATATATAAAATGTTTCATTTATTTAACAAAAATAAAAAAAACATGTAAAAAAAATTTTATTTTTTCAGATGTTTGTTCAGTTCTTCAAGGGGGAACTTTTTCCCCCCTGGCCGGATTTTGCCCATTCACGAACTTAACCTGCCAATGAATATGAGACATATTTGTGCCAAGCTTCAGGAATCTCGCTGTTTTCTTTTGGACTGCATTGTGTTATCTACAGACAGACGGACGGACGGACAGACGGACATTCACAGAATGTCTTAGAATTGATCATAGATCAATAATATATATACATATGGGGTCGCCGACCGATATTTCGATGCGTTACAAACGGAATGACAAAGTGAGTATACCCCCATACTTTGGTTGGAGGGTAAAAATAATTGATAAAAAAAAAAAAAAATTTGTTGAAAAAAAAAAAAATTTTGTTGAAAAATAATTATGTTACTTTTTATTCACCAGCTGGTGAAAAACGTTTTTATTCAGCAAGAGGTGATTTATTATCCAAGTTACAAATCCAAGTTATTAAAACTTTTGGTTTTAAGAAAATGAAAATAGTAATTCTTGTTTCTTTTTTGTTAATTGTTAGCATATATAGTCAAACTGAGGTTGCGCACAGTGAGGAAAAATGGAATTTTTTTGTCCAATTTTGCCTACAGATCGCAATTCTTAACCGATTTTAGCTTTTCTTCTTTTGAATTTTAGCTAATAATTCTATTAATATTTGATTAGAGTTTTATTCTAGTTCGAGGCCCAAAAAATATTTCTATTTATGATATTGTCATAATAGAGTATTTTTAATTTATTGCTTTAAAAAAGTTACTATCTCATAGTATGTCTGTACTGATCAGTTTCATCCCCACTAAAGGAATCTTCAGCAGACTTTAGAGAATCATCGTTGGTCAATCAAACATCAAACCAGACATAATATTTGATATATTTCCCAAGTTATATGAGAAGTACTATTATGAAGGTCCGAAATCTGTTTTCCAACAAAAATAACTCTTTTAAAGCAAAAATTGTATATATTAAATCACCGTCGGTAACTATTAATATATGTGTTGCTGTTATTTTACAATAACAACAGTGCCTAACCAAACAATAGTGTTGGTAGGATAAGTCGTACTAAACTTTGTGTTAAATGTTGTTTTTTTATTTTTAGTACCAAAAGGTACATAAAAATAAAATGTATTTATTCGGCCTTTATATATGTATATATATTCGATTAGAGTTTTATTCTAGTTCGAGGCCCAAAAAATATTTCTATTTATGATATTGTCATAATAGAGTATTTTTAATTTATTGCTTTAAAAAAGTTACTATCTCATAGTATGTCTGTACTGATCAGTTTCATCCCCACTAAAGGAATCTTCAGCAGACTTTAGAGAATCATCGTTGGTCAATCAAACATCAAACCAGACATAATATTTGATATATTTCCCAAGTTATATGAGAAGTACTATTATGAAGGTCCGAAATCTGTTTTCCAACAAAAATAACTCTTTTAAAGCAAAAATTGTATATATTAAATCACCGTCGGTAACTATTAATATATGTGTTGCTGTTATTTTACAATAACAACAGTGCCTAACCAAACAATAGTGTTGGTAGGATAAGTCGTACTAAACTTTGTGTTAAATGTTGTTTTTTTATTTTTAGTACCAAAAGGTACATAAAAATAAAATGTATTTATTCGGCCTTTATATATGTGTATATATTCGATTAGAGTTTTATTCTAGTTCGAGGCCCAAAAAATATTTCTATTTATGATATTGTCATAATAGAGTATTTTTAATTTATTGCTTTAAAAAAGTTACTATCTCATAGTATGTCTGTACTGATCAGTTTCATCCCCACTAAAGGAATCTTCAGCAGACTTTAGAGAATCATTGTTGATTCTAATCGAATATATATACATATATAAAGGCCGAATAAATACATTTTATTTTTATGTACCTTTTGGTACTAAAAATAAAAAAACAACATTTAACACAAAGTTTAGTACGACTTATCCTACCAACACTATTGTTTGGTTAGGCACTGTTGTTATTTTAAAATAACAGCAACACATATATTAATAGTTACCGACGGTGATTTAATATATACAATTTTTGCTTTAAAAGAGTTATTTTTGTTGGAAAACAGATTTCGGACCTTCATAATAGTACTTCTCATATAACTTGGGAAATATATCAAATATTATGTCTGGTTTGATGTTTGATTGACCAACGATGATTCTCTAAAGTCTGCTGAAGATTCCTTTAGTGGGGATGAAACTGATCAGTACGGACATACTATGAGATAGTAACTTTTTTAAAGCAATAAATTAAAAATGCTCTATTATGACAATATCATAAATAGAAATATTTTTTGGGCCTCGAACTAGAATAAAACTCTAATCGAATATATATATATATATAAAGGCCGAATAAATACATTTTATTTTTATGTACCTTTTGGTACTAAAAATAAAAAAACAACAATTCTATTAATATTTTTTTAAAGTTCAGAAAATATTAATTTTTTTAGAATTTTTGCTCTAAAAAATTTAATAGTCAAGGGACAAATAAGCTGTATGGACAAAATTAAAGGCATTTGAATCCCTTATAGTCGGTGTGAAATGCATTCGCTTATATATTATTATTTTGCCTTTAATAAACATATAAAAACTCAATTTTTTTTTACTTTTAAATACCTATATATTTTGAAATAATGTACCAATTTTAATGAAATTGTTTTTAAATTAAAGCTTATCATTTTTTTAATCATTATTGGTAAACAAAGTAATTTTGAAAAATAGTTTAACTCTTTTCGAATTTACAACGTAACAATATATATTTTTTTTTAAACAGACTATAAATAAATTAAAAATTCCAAAAGTGCTAAGGCAAAATTTAAGCGAAAATTAAATTATTTTTTTTTAATTTTTTGTTTACTAATTTTGATTAACCAAAAGATAAGATTAAATTTAAAAAATATTTCATTGAAATTGTTTCTCTATTTTTAAAGATATTGGCTTTTATAAGTGAAAATTCTTGAATTTTTATCTGGTTATAAAAACCAAAATAAAAGCATGTTAGCCAATGTTATCCACATCGTTGATAAGGGGTTCAAATACCTTAAATTTAGTCTATACAGCATTTTCGTCCCATGCCTAATACATTTTTTATTGCAAAAATACAAAAAAAAATAAAATTTTCTGAAATTTAGAAAAATATAAAAAACTAGCAGAGTACCCGGCGTTGCCCGAGGAATAAAAATTCGAAATTTTAATCAATAATTATGAAATTTGTGTTATTTTTTTTTTTCTAAGAACAACATTCTATTTTTATTGAACAAAATTGAAACATTGAAGAAAATTGTTTTCCCCAAAATCGAATGTTAAAAATTTTATTAATTTTTGTAAAGAAATCAAAGTATTTTGATTCATATTGAATATTTTATTTTAATAAAAATTAATTTCCACTGTTAATATTCTTCAGAACAGAAAATATTTTTAATATTTTGAACATAAGTAGTAAAGATACTGTTCATAGTGAAAAAAGTCTCAAAATTTTTCAAAAGAGAAAGTCTCAAATCCTTAAAATATTTCTATTATCAAAGAAAAATTTTAACACGGAATGTGTTAAACTGACATTTGTCAAGTTGACCCCAGTGTTTTTGTTAACTTGACCCTACGTATGTGGATCATTCTCCCATTAGACCTTTAAGTTATCAGGAAGGGGAAAAGTAAAAAAACAAAATATTGTTATGTATTCATATCTGAATTATTTTGATTTAATGCCTTTTAATTAAAACCCCAATGATATTTAGTTATCCAAATGCAATAAACTACCATATTGTACAAAAAACAAATTGGAAGCAAAACACAAATTCGATAATATCAAACTGTAGCTCGGTTTTTGAAAAAAATGTCGGTTTTTATAAATTTCGTCGATCGCCGGGCATATTATGGTTCTTTTTGGTCTAAAAATCTCATGTTTAAATTTTCGGACAAAATGAACATGTGCCTTAAATTTATTTTTTTAATTATTACTTTACTTGATTAGCTTAATAATGACTGAAAATTCAAAATTGGCTTCGAAAAAAAAATTACTCTAAGGATTTTTTTTTAATTTTGAATTAAAAAAATTTTAGCTGAGATGTATCCACAAAAAATTATTCCTATCTGTGACATCTTTGTCGTGTTCTTAAATGTATCAAAAAATCATACGTTTTTACACTTTTTTCAAATTTTATGTATTGTAAAAAAAAAATAACTTTTGTAGATTGCCTGCCAAATTATCGTTCGTTTTGGTGTAAAAGCTATATGTTTAAATTTTTAGCCAAATCGGACAATTTTAACCCGTGCCCCTGGGTGGTTTAAATTTTTTGTTCAAATGATGCAGATAGAAATAAGATTGTTTTTGTTGATATGTATCATTAAAAGCAACATCTCAGAAAAAAATTCTTTCGAGTCAAAAGTTTTGACTCAAAACTAAATAAAATACTAAAAAAAATAAAATTTTATTCAAAAATTTTTTTGGAGTGTGACTGCAACGGCACAAATTTTTTTTTTTGCGAAGTCAGTTTTGAAGCGTTTATCTCACAGAAATGAAATTTATTGTCGTTAATAAGCTAATTAAGTAAAATTATAATTAAAAACAAAATAAAAAATTGAAAAAAATTTTTGTTTGGTTTGTATAAAAAAAAAAATTTTTGGGAAAAATTTTAACCTCCCAAAAGCACGGGCTAGTTTTGTTTGGCTAAAAATTTAAACAAAGAGTTTTAGACCAATACGAACCATAATTTTCCCGGTGATTGACGAAATTCAAAAAAAGTCATTGTTTGTGCCACCCTAATATACATAAATGGAATATCGGTGTCAAACTATCGATAGGGCCACTATCAATAGTTTTTGATAGTTTAAAAAAATACATCGATATATAAACTCTCTCCTATCAAAACACAAAAACTATCGATAGTATATTTTTTTGAAGATACTTTCGTGATAGTTACACAGTTTAATACATAGTGAGAACATATTTATGTGGATTAAGTACATAACGGTAAGACAAAACCAAACATAACTTTAATTCCTTATTTAATAAATAACAAAATTAAACAAAAATTAAATAAATTCGTACTACGCATAAAATCAGTGGTTGATAATTTACTATCGATACAAAAAACCACTATCGATAGTCACAAAACTATCAATACTATCGATATTATCAAAAGAACTATCGATAGTTTGACACCTCTAATCGGTAGTCAAAATTGAATTCGATCTACATAACTGGTTTTAACCTGAAAACATTTTTATTCAAAACTTTTGGCTGCCAAAACATCAATTTACTGTTAATTCTAAATCCTCTTCCAAAAAGATGTCCCTAAATAATTGAATTCTTTTGCATAGTGTTTTTTAATTTGAAATTTGAAATATCGAACCGTGAGTTTTATAGTATATACTTAGTATAGATAAGGTACAGATCCACGAACAGTGGTAAAATTGAATGGCCAAGGCGTGTTAATCGACTTATTTAAAAAACTGAAAAGGCTAAGTTGTTTGTTAAAAAAAGAGCTTTCCAATGGTGCTATTCACATTAAAATTTGAGTTATTGTGTCTTTTTAAAAGCGGAAAAACTGATTTTTTTTTCATATTTTCACATTTTTGAAAGTCCCCCTTAACTGATATCAAAACATGCTATAGCCTATAATCTAAGTTGGAATGAAAGCTTTATTATGGTTTTTATCTGATAAAAATCGGTTCAGTAGTTTCTTCAAACACCGGTGACAAAGAAAATTTTCGCGAAAAGTGCGTTTTATAATATAGTATAGATAGACTAAATTCTTATTTCAAAAATCCAACTTGACAGATCGATGTGGATTTTTATTAGCTAAAATACAAAAAAATAAAAAATAAAATCGGTTAAGAATTGCGACCAGTAGGCAAAATTAGATAAAAAAAAGTCCATTTTTCCCCACTGTATGGCGTCCTGCAACTTTTTTAAAATTAGACACCAGCCAAAAAACATTATCATGTTAAAATATGTGAAAGAGTTTTTTTAAATGGTTATTTTGTGATTTTTTCAGACTTTATGAAATTAAAATAAAAATTAAATTATTAATTTTATATTTACTAAATTTGCGCTTTTAAATGTTACTTCGTGGTCTTACAAATGTATTACAGTTTTAAGTTGGAGTAAAATTTTGTATGACCAAACTAATTGTAAGTGAAAACCATTAAGTGTATTGCACTGGCACGGATAGTGTTTTGTTATTTTTAATTCTATTTAAAGATCTTTACAATTATACTTTTGAAAAGGAAATAAAGTGGGGGAAAGCCTATATGACACAGGCTTCAATTAATGAAAGAAAATGTGGACATTATAAATTATTTCATTTTAAAAATAAAAAGTAGCATTTATTCAATGAATGTATTTAATTTTAACAATAAAAAGTAGCATTTATTCAATGAAAGTGTTTAATAAGAATTAAATACTTTTTTCATTAAAGTAATGCAAAATTTCTATAAAATACAATTTATATTTTAAATGAAGAATTTCCATTAATTTAATGAAACTTGTTCTTCCAATTACATTTTATTATACCTATTTCATTTATTCAATGAAACACTACATAGGTTCCTTTTTAACGCAAATTTTCATAATACTAATGCAGATTTCCATTATTGTTATGTACAAATTTCTATTAGTGTAAGTGTAAAAAGTTCGATAATCCAGTTTTTTACCCGAAACTCAAGATTTTGAAGGTGTTTCGCAAATTTCAAGTACAGGGTCTTGTTGTACTCGACAACACCTACTAGAAAAAAAGTATTGCCAGGTATTTTTTTCTGCAAAACAATGTTACCTATTACTGCTGTTAGTTATTTGGTGCGCTGATAAAAACTTTACAATAGAAACTAAAAATTTGTGAGATTTGTCAAAATTACAGGTTTCATAAAGGAATTCTTACTAAACATTTCTCTGTGTGTAATATAAATTTCGGTAATAAACATATTTTATGTGTTTGAATAATCACACCCAGCAAAACGCCAAAGAGTAGGATGTCCATCGGTCGGTGTTGGCAACAAATCTGTGGCCGTACGAAAAAACTAGTTAACTCCACTTTTTGCGAAAATTGAGATAACACCAAAAATAGAAAGTCCATTCCATTTACTATCACTCTGTCAGATCGAAATTTTGATATATGTTCTCATTTACAAGTTATTTGGAAAACAAAATATTGGAAAATACCAATTTTTATGTAAAAACTAGATAACTCCATGCGTTTTTTGAAAAAACAAGATAACTCCATAGTTTCTTACAAAACATAAAAATTAAAAGTTTAAAACCATGTTCTTTCGAAAACTATGGGAGAAAAAGCTGAAAGAACAAGTTTGAGTCACGAGTCCTTTGAGTCCAAATTTTGAACCTTAAAATTTTAACTCCCGAGAATTCATAGATTGCATATAAAAAATGCATACAATTTTTTTTTTGCAGATCTTAATTCATAGAATACGGCTGCTAAACACCCAAAATATCTTAAAGTAATAGTTTTTAAGTTATTAATAATTTATATATAGGATAACTTACTTTATACCATGCTCCATTGATGATTTTAGCAAGGGATGAGGAAGTAATGCATGCAAATTATGACAACGAATTCGGGTAAGGTATAAAGTAATTTATCAAGTTTATAACGAAGCATACGAGAAGCATAAGGTATCAAATATATGATATTTTTAAGGCTGCGAGAAATAAAATAATATAGCATACGAGCACATGATATATAAGTGTTACAAGCAGTGAATAAGTAACGTTTTTAAATTTACCCACGTGATTACAAGTGAGTGTGAGTAGAAAAAATAGGCTCGTGAGTGTGCGTGATTTTAAAATTCCTATCGTGAGCCCATCTCTAGTTTAAACTAATGCATTTTTATATAAAATATTTATTTTTTATGTTATTATGTTATTATAATGCATTATGTATTCAATTACAAATTATGCATTATTTAAAATTTTGAAATAATACATAATGTAACAAAATATAAGTCACCCATGATTAAATGCTTAGAAATAATAAATATGAAATACAATTTATGCAATATTCATGCATTACGTAACAAGTTATTAGTAAAATATTATTTCTCACCTTGAAATAATACACTCAGAAAATTATTGCAGTTACTACATGACGGTTGTTTGTGTAGTAAGTAGTAGCTGTTGTTTTTAACTACAATTTCGGTCGTTTTTGTGTGAAAAAATCTCAAACAACTTTTTTTTGCAGTAGTTTCAAAAAATAAATACAAAAAATATACTACACTGTAGTAATAGTTGATTTATGTAGTTGTTTTTAGTTTTTTTCTAAAAACTCGTTTTTTTCTAGAAATTTTTATTGCAAACGAATGTGTCGAACGAGTTGGTCGTGCGGGATGCGGAAGGAATTATTTTTATACCAAATAAATAATATCTAAATAAATTAAATTACAATTTATTAAATTTAATTATAACAAAAAATATGTTTTTGGAAAAATATTCTTGAGCGAAAGAAAATAAGTGGATAAATGAGATAACAAGTGTGTATAATATAGCGCTCACATAAGCGTGTGTAAAAACCAATCGGAAAAAAACAAAATACAATGTATGCAGTGTCTTGTTTTCTTATGAGCGCGCCATCTTTCTTTTCTTTGTATACACAACAGAACAGGTACATACTTTTTTGAAACATTGCAAATTAATTCTTTTTTTTTATAAATCAATTTTGCCAAAGCATTTCGTTTTTTTTTTTTATTCCAGACAAATTTTGATCAGTAGCGGTGAAAATTTGAAATGAACTATTAAAAAAACAAAGGTAAATACAATCAATTTATTTCGTTTAACATTTTATTAATATAATTTTTTTCTTCTATAATTCCAGATAAATACACCAAAAAATTTTAATTCCATGTCGAAATTCTATACAACCAACTGAAATGTATTGCTTTTTAAATAAATAAAAATCAATCACTTAAACGTTTAAAAAAATTTTTAAATAAAATTTCAGGCAAGTGTATAAAAACAACTGTATACCGTCTTTTGTAGTAGTTTCTACTACATTTTGTAGTTGAAAATCAATAGTTAAAAACAACAACATATTCAGTTGTTTTTACCGTAATGTGTAGTGGACGTCTTTTCAACAACAAAATGTTGTCAAAACAACTGTCTTTTGTAGTAGATTTTACCGACATACTTTTTTGAGTGTATGTTGTTGAACAAATGTTTGGTAAGACATCATAAAATAATGCTTCAAATAAGGGATATACATTACCTGGTAATGTGTTACTCACTCATTATAAAAGCTTTGCTGGAAATTTTATGTATAAAAACATACAAAAACTCGGCTTATTTTCGAGATACATAAGAAAAAAATATATATTTTTTTTTTTTGAAAAAACTAGTTAACTCCACTTTTTGTGTAAAAAATGGGTTAATTAACGTGCTGAGTCAAAAAGTTTATATTTTGCCACATATAATTATTAAAGTTGCCTTAATTTCGTAATATATAAGAATAAATTGAAAAAAAAAGTTTTTTTGAAAAAACTAGTTAACTCCATTTTTCGAAAACACAAGTTAACTGACATCGATTTTCGGATTTAGTGTCCAAAAATGAGTTCAATGGAACCAGAAATCTTTAATATTATTAAAAATTGTGTTTTGTCTAATGCGCATGCATAACAACATAAATTCATAATAAATAATTAGTGAAATACTTATGTAAAAAACTTAAAGTTGTTTTTCTCTTGTTTTCATAAAATGGAGTTAACTAGTTTTTTCATACGGCCACAGAAATATTCTTTGTAAATTTAAAATAGTTTAACCGCAATTATAAATACAATTTTTTTTTTAATCATTTGTCACAAACTTTGTGATAAAAAAATAACGCAAAAAAACAATGTCGAATATAAATATTAATTTATCGCTTGAATTCATAAATAAACCATGCATGAGTAATTTAAGTAATCACAAAATATTGTATGCAAGCAACAAACAGTTGCAATTTCAGTAAAAATTATGAAGCTTTTACACATATGAGGCATTTCACAGCAAATGTCCAGCCAAAAAAACATTTTGCCCCTAAATGTCTGAATAGGGTGTAGGAATAGTCCTACATGGAACTTAGAAAATTATGTTTTTGGTTTTTAAAATGATTGAAAACTGAACTTTTTGTTAGTAGCGTGGTTAAATACTAAAAAAATATTAAATTTGTTTTGAGTTCCCTTGATTAAATATTTATCAACGTAAAATGGACCACACAATAATATCAAAATTAGTCATTCTTGTTTTATTATTATGAGCTTTCAAATAATACTTTTTATTTTGAAAATGTTCAATTTTTTAAAAACTCATACATACTTTAAATGTTTTGAAAATTTTCAATTTTATAAAAAACTCAATACATTAAATGTCACCCACAACTTATTTAAATGCACAGAATATGATAAAATTATTTAAACTCACGCAAACTCAGGAAAGCAACAATTTGGACTTCTCTGCACATTCACGAAGCTTAATCACGTCGCGGTCACTTGCTAATCACCAGAGAATTTCAAGTTTTGCTTCCGTGTGTCGCTCGTGGATCACTTAAATCTTTTATAGAGTCACGCTTCAAAGAAACTTAAACTTTTAATATGAATAATAAATTATAAAATGTTTCGTTAATGATAGCGTTCAGCAGAGAAAGCTGCTACTCAACTACTCCTCAACATTCTGCTGAACGGTTTGATTTTTGACATTTCAGTCAACATGGGGAGTGAGGGCTTCTCATCACTAGTAGCGTAAACAATTTATGCTACATTTGATCACAAACTGATACATAAGTTGTTTTATTGAAATTATTTTTTTTTTACGTTATTCAAGAAAATTACAAAAAAAATAAAAAATATTTTTCACGGTTTTCAAGGTTAAATAAGATGGGACTACTGGCCGGCCATGTCAATATTTTGACAAGTTTCGGTGTTTTCTTTTACTTTTTTATTTTTTGCAACTTCACACACTTTTAGCAGAAATAATTACCTAATTTTTAAAGATTAATTAGCAAAAATTTATCATTTTCAAAAAAATTACAAAAAATCTCACAATCCCTTTTTGGTTCGGCATTTTATTTTTAAGTACACACCGATTGCTGTCGTTCTTCTTCATCCTTTATATCTGTCATGCGTGGTATTTTTAACTAAAATAGTAAATGAAAACCTAAAAAAAAAATATTTTTTTCCAATATTTTGAAATATTCATAAAAAAGTGCGTTCAGCAGAGTCAATTATTGAAAACATGCTACATCTCAACTATTGAATAGCAGGTTTATCTGCTGAACATACCCAATGATTCATAAGTGAGTCCACTTTTTATAAAAAAAAGCTTGGAATCATAAATTAAATGCGTTAAAGGCGACTGTTCGGAATCCTTTATTCTCTTAAATGTAAAAACAACTTTTTTGCAATGAAGTAATACAATTTTATAATTTTTTATATCAACGCCCTCAATGAGTTCACTGAAAAAGTAATTTTTTTAAAATTAATCTGGGTTTAGTTTGTGTTTTACAGCGGTTGGTTTAATTATTCCATGGGAAACTTTTTCGCCCTGTCATATCAATACAAAACGTATTCGTGCCAAATTTCGGGAGCCTAGCTCTTTTGGTTTGCACTGCTGTATGCTTTCCACAGACTGACCCAGTCGGCAAAAAAAATCACAACTGACATACTGCTGACTCTCCCTTTATAAAATTGCTGACATCTTCATACAATTTTTCAAAATGTCATCAATGACATGTCAGCAGTTGGTCAGCGGTTGTTTAAACGAATTGTTAGTGACCACCGATACTGGTGGACACTGCTGACCAACTACTGACATGTCATTGGTGACATTTTGAAAAATTGTATGAAGATGTCAGCGATTTCATAAAGGGAAAGTCAGCAGTATGTCAGGTGTGATTTTATTTTGCCAACTGGGGACCGACAACCATCCATACAATGTCTTAAATTCAATTTTTCTCCTTTATAAATTTTATAGCTTTTTTGGTTTGGGCTAGTGCCAACGGTCAGTACCGTGGTCCCAGGAATACCGGTATTCCCGGTTCTCGGTATTACCGGGATATGGTACCGGTTTCCCGGTTCTTGAATTATTCCGGGTATTCCAGGTTCCGGTTCTGACGGTATTACCGGTATTCCCGGGAATACCGTTATTTATAATACATTTATCGCCAGAATGTTATTATAAATATGTTAACTTAATGTGGTCCTCGACCTATGTTTTAATCCGTTTTGCATGAAATAACAAATGAATACTACATTATACTTCAGCAAAACATTATCATGATTTAATGTTTTGGGCAAGAGCACAGGCATTTTTTCACACGATCTTACTGGGCAAAAAATTTAGAAACCTTAAAGAGTACAAACATTATGAGTAAAATGAGTTTTAGTAAAAGAACAATCTTCGTATTTGTTAAAAAATTTGATTTTCTAAAAAAAAAAAAATCGAAATATCCGATTTGCATAGAATGCTCCATATATTTTTTTTCTCATCCGTAGATATATATTTTGTTTTTTTTTTTTTTTTTTGTCAAAGGCAATAAAATTTTGATTGCGTTTAAATTTATATACATAAAAACAAAACATTTTAGAATTTTTTACATTTGCATATATATCCCAGAAAAAACTTGGAAATGACCAAGGAGTTGATTATCATGCAAATAGATGTTTTTCCTGTTAGTCTTAAAACAGCAAAAAATAAATATCTTTGAGAATCAAAGAATTTGCTCTAAAATTTCATCGATTCATTAGTGCACAATTTTGGATATATTAACGAAAATGCGTATTTTTGCATATTTTCCTATGCATTCAATTTACTGTCTAACTGGATTGAAAATTATTTTCTAATTTCGACTTTAAAACTGAAATACTTGTCAGAAATTAACTTTTTTTATTAATAAAAATTCCACAAGAAAAAAAGTTTAGAATGTCTGGAGAATTTTCTTCATAAAGGTAGAAATGAGCTATTTATACCTTATTATACCTAACTTATTATACCCTATACCACTGACTGGTGAAGGGTATAATAAGTTTGTGCTGATCTTTGTAACAAGACTCACTTTCATGCATACCAATCGATTCAGAATGACCTTTTTTAGGTTGACTTAAAATTGGAAACATAAGCCGCTCTTGGCCCAAACCCGAACCCTATTAAAATTGGAAAACATAGGTTCATGTTTAGCCTTACATAGGTCTGCTTTAATTTTGGCACAAATTTTTCTAATAGCCGTATCATAATAGATGTGTTTTTTTGCAGGCATTTTAAGGAAATCGGACCAGTTCTTCTTGTAGCCCCCTACAAATCACCCTCCCGATATTTACATAAATCTCTCAAATTTCATGAAAATAGAAAATATTTTATTAAAATTTTGTTATGTGTGTTGACAAAAAATAGATCCAATCGATCAATGTTTATACTTTGGACCCATCGGTCGGTTTTGACCGACTATAATTTTTTACATTAATTTTCATATTTTTTAAATCATATTTTTATAGATTTTATTGCTTATTTTAGGATTTTTATAGCATACTAGCCTGCGCAGAGTATTTGGTTACCCGTAATGCTAAATACCCAAAAATTTAAGAATTATAATTAATGACCCATTTTTGGAAATTTTTGCTTTGCACTCAAAAAAAAAATATTGTAAAACTAGCAAAAAAATGGTTAAAAAAAAAGCTGTAGCTGTATTAGCAAAACCATTTTGCTAATCAAAAAATTAGGAAAAAATGGTAAAATTACAAGAATACCATTTTATATTTGTAAAAAATCAACCTTGTAAAATGATAAAAAAATATGGTAAAATTACCAAAAAAAAAATTAAAATTGAAACAGATAAAAAAACGTAATTTGGTCAAAAAACAGTTTTATTTAGTAATTTTTTTTCTCTGATTAGTAGTTGATTAAAAATATACTAAAAATTGTTTAGCTTATCATATATTAGCAGCATCAACCATTACTTCAGTTGTTGGATGGTTTCTTCCGCTTGATGGTGGCAGCATCATCTTTTGCCTTCTTCTCAGCAGCTGTAGTTGCAGCTTTTTAATTTTGAAATAGCTTAAGTAGAACAAATGAGAATTGCGTAGTAGTCTACACAAGAAACTTCTTACATTTTCACGTAAAACTGTTAAAAAATAAAAATTTTTTTTTTCGAATTTTTAATTTTTTTCACATGTATTTTTAAAAAAATAAAAAAAAAACACTTGGATATTGAAGATTAGATATTTAAGTATGTGTTAAAATAAAAAAAAAAATAAAGTTTCTGAATTAGCCACATTTTATTAACAATTTAGTTGCCAAATTTTAAAAATGTTTCATATAAAATTAGCAAAAAAAACTGGTAAAATTAGCAAAAAATATGGTAAAAAATACTAAAAGTTAAGTAGCCTATTTTTGAGAACAACGTTCTTTAAAGATGCTAATAGTATCATAAACCATTACTCCAGTTGATGGATGCCTACTTTGCTATGGAGTTGGCAGCATCATCTTTAGTTTTCTTCTCGGCAGCTGGACTTCAGCAGCAGCAAAATCTGCAATGCTTTTTTCACACTAGAACATTTTAAACAAATTTTTTTTCTTAAACTAAAAAATAAAAAAGTATTACCATTTCTTTAAGGAAAATACATATATTTTTGCTAAAATTATAGTAAAATATATATTCGATTAGAGTTTTATTCTAGTTCGAGGCCCAAAAATATTTCTACATATGATATTGTCATAATAGAGTATTTTTAATTTATTGCTTTAAAAAAAGTTACTCATCTCATAGTATGTCTGTACTGATCAGTTTCATCCCCACTAAGGAATCTTCAGCAGACTTTAGAGAATCATCGTTGGTCAATCAAACATCAAACCAGACATAATATTTGATATATTTCACAAGTTATATGAGAAATACTATTATGAAGGTCCGAAATCTGTTTTCCAACAAAAATAACTCTTTTAAAGCAAAAATTGTATATACTAAATCACCATCGATAATTATTAATATATGTGTTGCTGTTATTCTACAATAACAACAGTACCTAACCAAACAATAGTGTTGGTAGGATAACTCGTACTAAACTTTGTGTTAAATTATAGTAAAATAAAAAAAAAAAAACTAGCAAAAAAATATAGTAAAAATACAAAAAAAAAATTATTTTACCAAAGGTAAAATGCCAAAAAAAATCTGTAAAAGTTAAATTTTTACAATTTTTTTTTTGCTAAAGTTTGGTTGACATAAATTACAACACCTTTTACTAATATTTTGACAAAGTTATTTTTTTGAGTGTAGATTCTTGATATATCTATGTCCTAACCATTTACAAAAACTCTGTTTAGAATAATCACAACATTAACATTAAAATACTAACTAGTGCTTCAGTTGATAAAATAATTGCTGCTTCATCTATTAGAGGGACCTACATGAAAAGTCTTATGTTTTTTATTTTATTGAATAAATAAAATTTTGAGTAAAAAACAGAGTTAACAAATTTCATAGAAAACATTTTTAGTTAACAAATATTTAAAAGCGAAATTAAAACTTTGAGTAAAGAGTGTTTAAGTAAAAAAAAATTTTTTGTAAAAAAAAAATTAAAAAATCTTCATTTTATTTCGATCCCTGTTTTATTCCATTACGTTCCCTGTTTTAGTCCAATTACTTAACTGATCCATTCCGCTTCGTTCCATGTGGGTTTCTTTCCTTTCCGAATAACATCCTTTCCGAAAAACTAAAGAGTTTCTGGGACTTTAATCATTAGATAAAAAATAATTATTTTACCACTTTTTTTATTTCATGAAATACAAATGAGTAAAAAGGGTAAAACCTGCACAAAAAGTGTCAAAACCTGTACAAACCAAAGTACAGGTTTTAACCTTTTTATCTCTTGGAAATCAGAACTTAAAAACTTATACTTTTGGAAATGCTCTTTTTTCGCTAGACGATCCTACATTCCAAATTTCAAGTTTCCAGGACAATTATTTCAGAAAAATAATTTTTAGAATTGGCATTTCCAAAAAAAGGCCTTTTTCAGAGTTTTTTTCTGTTATTGTATCCGTCATTCCTAATTAAAAGTTTTTATGACCGTTATTTACGAAAATATAAGAAGGACCAAAGTAGAGTTTTTACCGCTTTTTACCCCCATGAAATCCGAATTTCCTAAAACGTTCTTTTCTCGGAATTCTTTTCCCGTTAGAGGATGCAACTTTCCAAATTTCAAATTAATAGGACCATTATTTGAGGATGTATTATGATTTTAGGATTTTAGGAACTATAAAAAGTACCAAAGAATAGGTTTTTACCCCCTAGGCATTAGACGATCTTTCATTCCAAATTTCAAGTTTCCAGGATCATTATTATTTTTTTCAGATCTTTTTGTTTTTGTTGCTGGATCCTTATTTCCCAATTTGAAATTCTTGGGAACTTTATTTAGGAAAATCTGAATTTCCAACCAATATTCTTTTGGGATTTTTTTTTTTTGCTAGACGATCCTTCGTTCCAAATTTCAAGTTTCCAGGACCATTATTTTCCCTATGTTCCTTAAAGGAATGACGGGAATTTATTATTATTAACTGTTGGAAATCAGAATTTAAAAAAAAATCTTATGGGAATGTTTTTTTTTTCAAGTCATTTCAAGTTTCCAGTACCATTATTTCAGATAATATGAAAAGTACCAAGGTGCTCGTTTTACTCCCTTAGAATCGAAACTTCGAAAAAAGTACTTTTTACATATTTATTTTCTGTTGTTGGGATCCAACAACAGATTCCTAATTTTAAGTTTTTATGACCTCTATTTAAGAAAATATAAACAGTAAAAAAGTAAAAGTTTGAGGGATTTTTTCCCGTTAGAGGATGCTACATTCCAAATTTCAAGTTAATAGGATCATTATTTAAGAATATATTATTATCTTTTAATTAATTTCCTTAGGAATCAGAATTTCCAAAAGTTATTCTTTTGGGAATATTTTATTTCGCTAGACAATCTTACATTTCAAATTTCCATCATAATTATTTCAGAAAATATAAAAGGTACCATAGTACTCGTTTTTATCCCCTAGATCGGAATTTCCAAAAAGTTATTTTTTAATAGTTTTTTTCTGTTGTTGGATCCAACATTCCTAATTTTAAGTTTCTATGACCTTTATTTAAGAATGGGATAATACATTCCAAATTTCAGACTATTCCCTAGCATCAACATTTCCAAAAACTCAGCCTTATAGGATTTATATTTCGGAAGGCGCGCCTACATTCCACATTTCAAGTCCCCATTTCGTTCCCTGTTTTATTCCATTTGATTCCCTGTTCCATTCCGATTAGTCCTATGTGGCTTTCATTTCGTTCCGAATATGCGCTTACATGCGTTAAAAAACCAAAAATTCTTTGCCTTCTTTAGAAATCTTTTTTCGCTAAATAACCCTTCATTCCAAATTTAAAGTTTCCAGTACCATTATGTCAGGAATTATAATTAGTACCAAAGTACACTTTTTAACCCCCCTTAGAATCGGAATTTCGAAAAAGTACCTTTTCAAAATTTTTCCCGTTGTTGGAACTAACATTTTAATATTTTTTTGTAGGACTTTGTAGGATATATTTTTTAGAAAAAATAAAAAGTACCGAAGTGCTCGCTTTTTACCACCCTTAGAATCGGTATTTCGAAAAAGGACGTTTTCAGAATTTTTCGTTGTTGGAAACAACATTACAAATTTAAATTTTTTTGTAGGACTTTAATTTCAAAAAATATAAAAAGTACCAAAGTACAATTTTTTACCCCTTTTTACCCTTAGGAATACGAATTTCCAGAAAGTACTTTTTTTGGAAATGTTTTTCCGTTAGAGGATCCTACATTTCAAATTAATTGGATTTTTTCCGAAAAAAAAGGTACCAAAGTACTCACTTTTTCCCCTTTTTCAACTCTTCGTTTTTACCCCTTAAAATCAACAATTCCAAAAACCCAGCTTTAGCGGATATGTATTCCGGGAGGTGAAACTACAATCCAAATTTCAAGACTTTGGCTTCAGTGGTTTGGGCTGCGGGATGATGCGTGATTAGTATTTCAGTCAGTAATCAGTCAGTCACGTAACTACTTTATATATAGGTTTTTACTCTCAAATTCACACTTTTTCCGTTCAATTTAAATTTTTTAAAAATCAAACTCAATTTTTTTCAAAGCAACTTCAATTTTATTCGGAACAAATTAAATTATTTTCGACACATATTCATTTTTTTCATTTTAAATTTAATTTTTTTTATTTTTAATTAAATTTTATTTTTTTGAAGTTCAATTTTTTCACCTCAAATTAATTTTTCCACGAATTTAATATGGAAAGATGTAAAAACTAGGGATGTGCGATTAATCGATTATTCAAACACTCTGATTATTCGAAATCATGATTAATCAGTTAATCGATTATTTAAATATTTTGATTAATCAAAATCATGATTAATCGAATAATTTGTATTTTGAATATTCAAAACTCATGATTAATTGATTAATCATGAATTTGATTATTCAAAAATTTAAATAATTGAATACTTTTTTTTATTTGATTTTTTCTGTAAGTACAGATCGAGCACGGGCTCTAATTATATTTGTTATAAGGGTTCAAGTTGAAAAAATGCAGAAGAAAAATTGAATTTCTAAAAATTATAGACATTTCTGGTATTTCCTATACCGGTTTTTTGTTTGTATTTTTTGTTTTATTTTTTGAACAATTTTGTTTTATGTTTTGAAGATTTCTGTTTTATTTTTTGTTAATTTCCTACAATACGCTGTAGTACGGAGTTCTTAGGACAGTTTTAAATAATTATCGTGGACCACGAGTCTTAATGCTTATATGTGTTCTTATTAAAAATGGATATAATCCAAACGGACAGTTTATAATCAGGGAACTTTTAAAGGCGCTTCTAAGGGATCTTTAACAAAATTCACAGATTTTGAAAAAAGAGTTATTTCGAACCAAAATTTACTAAAAAAATAAAAAAAAAATACGATATCATTGGCGTTAAACCATTGACATTGTGTTGGTTCCATCATACGCATCAGTGACCAAAATAACTCATATTTAATACATGATCTCTGACACCAAAATATTCAATTGTCGTCGCCGTGCTAGCCAAAAGAACCATATCTTACTTTGATAATTATGCATTGTGCTGCGTATGATTGTTCTCCTTTTATTAATTACTAGAAACGAGCATGGCTAGGTGCTTATGATTCACATCATCTCGTGTTCTTTGAATAAATTCAAACATGCATTTTCATCATGCTGGCCCATTCGCCATCAATTTCTGAAAACATTTTTTAATATATTTTTGAACAAATTTCTCATTTTTCCTTTTTTTATGAATTTTTTGTCTTTGTTATTATTTCTTTCAATTTAAATTTCGTTTTGTAAACATTTTTGAAAACTAAACAAAATTATTCAAAATTGATTATTCAAAATTCAAATTAATTGATTAATCATAGTTCTGATTAATCAGAAAGTATGATTAATCGATTAATTGATTAATCAATATTCCGATTAATTAAAAATTTGATTAATCGATTAATCGCACATCCCTAGTAAAAACCTGTTTTTTTTTTTTTGTTTGTTTTTATTTGTGATTCCTTTTCTATAATTGTGTTATTTATAATACTGGAAAGTATTTTCCAGTACAATAATAAATTCCCCGATTAATGAATGTACTAAAAAACATTTTGTAACGGTAAACATAAAATGCTAACAAGTGTTAGACTACTGACAAGGGAAGTTCTCAACCCTTTTGAACCGATTTGCATGAAACTTAAAATATATATAAAAGAGACAATTCTAAGGTGGGGGTGTCTCGGCATATCGGCCATGTCGGGTATTTAGTGGTTCAAAGCATGGGTCAAAAAATGGCGAAAAATAGTTTTTTGGATTTTTCAGCTATTTCACTTTAAAAAACTATATGTTGTTTGCATATGAGAAGAAAGATATTTTTAATGCCAATCCAATGGTGGCATAACCTTGAAAAAAGTCGGCTACGTTAAATACTTTTTCTATGAAAACGTTTAAATTTTGGGGGGATTTATATGAACACATAGACCTACGATATCCATATGAATACGAAATTATCATTATTAAATTTAAGTCGGCACGTATTTTTTCTCTAGACGATATTCCTGTTAGTTCGAGAGTTAACGAAATTTTCCCGAAGGTCCACATAAGGGGACAAGGAAATTTTTAAACACTGATCTGGCCGATAAGCCGAGACACCCCAACCTTAAAATCGCCTGTGGGCAAAGCCCACCCCAGACTCGATTTAGCCCACCCCAGACATTTTTGCATTTAGCCCACCCCAGACAATTTCTCTTTTTTTTAATTGTTTAAACTTTGATATGCTTAAATTCAAAATTGTCAGGAATATTTATTCAAACTTTTACAAGTAGCAATAAGTCTTCCTATTAGTTCTGCTAGTTGTGAAAGAGGTTTCTAAGCTATGCGTTGAATAAAAACATGGTTACGAAGTGCAATGCTTCAGAAACGATTTCAAATGTAAAAGTTTTAAATATTAAAAATGAAAAAAGAGAAATGTAACGTTTTATTAACTCTTTCCATTATAAATTGATTTTAATATACTAATTACACTACTCTACAAAAATCAACATTTTCTGCACAGAGTTCTAGGGTACATTTTCTAAATTATTTTGGCCTCCTAAACACGTCTTCTCGAGATATGGGCATTTTCATTTTTTATGGAACAAGCCCTCAAAACCGACAAATTTTTTAATATTTGAAAATTTTATGTATAAGATATTCATATTTTTTTTTATTCAAATTCCCAATAAAATTACCTAACTTTTGCAAGAAATCCGGATTCGGTGCGATCAAAGATATCATCAGTACATTATAAGGAAGTTCAAGATGTCCTTTTTATGGTTACATCCTTATAAGTATCCGAATTTTGCAATAAATATCCTGTTCAAATCAGATATGTAAAGTAAACACTCCAATAAAAAGAACCTGGGGTTAAAATCCAAAATCCATTAAGTATATCCAGAAATTTTTGCAAAAGAAATCAAAGTTTTGAACCAAATTTGCATATTTTTTTCATAAATTTTTTCGTACCAATTTTTAAGATTTTTTTTTTGATAAAAAAAAAAGATTAAAACACATTTCCCAAAAATATTTGCCTCCTAAGTCATCAGAAAAATTTTATCAAATCGCCTTCTCGAGATATAGCCATTTTCAATTTTTCTGGACCAAGTTAATATTAACTTTAACATACACTTTTTCAAATAAAAAAAAAAAAAAACGGTTTTGAGGGCTTGGCCCACAAAAAATGAAAATGCCTAAATCTTGAGAATGCGATTTGATACAACTTTCTGATGACAGATTCGTGTTTAGGAGGCCAAAATACTTTAGAAAATGTATTCAATATCTCTGTGCAAAAACTTTGTAGAACAGTGTTATTGTTTATATATTTTTAACGAAAATAGTAGTTAACTTAAATTTTTTTAAATACTTTTTTCTGATTTCTTGTTATATGTTTATTAGATTTAATCAGAGACCATAACAGTTATGAGATTTATTGAAAAAAATTTAACTGTTCAAAAATATTTATTCAAATAAAAATTAAAAATAACAGTTTGAAATGATTTATATAAATATCTGTTCAAAATAACAGAAATAAAAAACTTTTATTTATTATAACTGTTATCAAAAACTCTTTGAGCCGTAAAAAACTTGAGTTGTTAAAGTAAAACTAAAATAAAAGCACGTAAAGGAATCCTATTGATCGCTAATACTTCAATCATTGATTTAAAGATATAAACTTTGATTGATTTTGTTCTTAAATCCCTAATTATCGAGGAAAAAGTGGATGATTAAATATTTATGTTTCCAAATTATGCTTTTATTTAGGATAAAAAGATATTTTGTTTACCAAATTAATTATTGGTGTTGCATAAATGTGGGTGAAGATGTTTCTGTGCCGGGACGGAAGATACGGGCAACTGCTGTCTGGTGTCTACGCTCCAAATTCATTTTTTAACGATGTTTTGACAAAGTTATTTTTTTATCTGCTGCCAGATTTGGTTGTTTTTTGTTTGTAGAAAATTTGTGTGTAAATGTATTGTTGTTTTGTTATACCCTACACCACACTGTGGTACAGGGTATAATGAGTTTGTGCTGATGTTTGTAACTACCCGAAATATTGGTCCTAGACCCACCTTTAAGTATACCGATCAACTCAGAATCACTTTTTGAGTTGATTTAGCGATGTCCGTCCGTCCGTCCGTCTGTCCGTCCGTCCGTCTGTCTGTCTGTCCATGTAAACGGTGTAAACACGATACAGGTCGCAATTTTTAATCAATTGACTTGAAATTTAAAACTTAAGTCTCTCTTGGCCCAAGGACGAAGTCTATTGAAATTGGAAAAAATCGGTCCATATTTAGACCTAGCCCCCATACAAAGGTCCTCTTTTGTTTTGGCTCAAATGACTCTAATAACCGTATTATAGAAGGTATCATTTTGAAATTTGGAAGGTAAACATGTTTTGTCTTCACAAATCATCATTCCGAATTTCAAAGAAATCGGAACAGTTCTTCTTGTAGCCCCCATACAAACCACCTTCCCGATTTTCACATAAATGTCTCAAATTTCATGAAAATAGAAAATATTTAATTAAAATTTTGTTTGTGTATGTTAAACGCGTACTTAAATAACCTTATCAAACCTTATAATCATCGGACCAGTTTTGGACTCAGGCCCCTTGTGAAAATTTCGCCCGATATTCAGTTAAAGCGGTTTATTGTCAACAAATTGGAGCCTATTTCACTCAAATTTGATTTGTGAGTGTTTTTTACACTTATTAAAGATTTTACAACATATAGATCTAATCGGTCCATGGGACCCATTTTCCGGGAAACTCTGGTGTAGGGTATTATATGGTCGGTCTTGACCGACTATAATTTTCTTACTTGTTTTTATTTGTTTTAAGAAAATTTAATGTAATGTTGGTTTGTCGAGTGTTTGTCTTCTTCTATAAAGTGATTTTTATTGGAAGTCCATCCTAGAAAATTTCCCACCACTCAGAGTTGTATTTCTGCTGATATATTTTGGGGTTGCCAATGTAAATCATACAGGGATGTAAATTTTAGTATAAATGGGGTAAGAGAACTTTGAAGTCTCTTTAGTGTTAGTAAACGAATATTAAAATTTTTACGAAGTGTTCAAGGCCAGAGAGCACAGTGCATTAACCCAATGTATTAGATATGTAAAATAACACTTTATATTTTTTTATAATAGATTTTGTTAGTGTAGATGTCCAGTTAAATTTATGTATATGTAGGAAGACAGTTTGGCGGTTTTAAAACTTACTAAATGCGGCCATCGTTGCATTAATAAAATTAGTTTGAACCAGCAAAGTCACTACAGTATTCTTTAAAGTACAAAGTCCGACCAAGTGATCAATTGTGTCAGTGAATGTTACAAGTTTTAATAGTAATTGACAAGTGAAGAGCATTCCGGTGTCCTGTGAAATAAATTGAACCATATCTAGGGACAAGGAAACTGAGGAATTGAACAATTTTTCCAACGAAAATTCCGAAGAAAAGGATAACGAAAATCAAGGACATTTGTTCGTCTGGGAACCTTAAGGGATATTTTACAAATTTTATAAGCAAATCTGCCTTTATATAAATAACCGTAAGTGTTTAATAAAGTTCTGGAAAATTCAATAGAATATTTTCTAAAGTCCGATTGGGGTTTTTTTTTATACAGTGTGGCCAATAATACGCTCGGAAGAGGTCTGGAAAATCCGGAGTAAAATAACTGGCCACAGGAGTAATTATATATATAAAGGTAACGATTTTTTTTTTAATTCAAATTTTCCCCACTTTTGTGGCAATAAAATAAGTGGCAATCCCGTGGGTAGATACCAATAAATCCAACCTAGTTTTAGTGGTAGAATTAGATTCCATGTGGTGGGGAAAGAATTCCCAAGAGAGAAGAAAAAGATCATCCCTGAAATAATAGCTTTTGGCAGCTTTTTAATAAAATATCCCAGAGGCATTTGCTGGTTGGGAACAGTTCTATTATTAAAGTGGTATACCAATTATATGTGTTTTGTGTTTGTTTAAAGTGTTATAAAGAACAAAAAGAAAATTCCCTTTGTACAAAAAGTCAGTGGTTCTAAACATTTTTTTTAAGAGACATAGAAAAAGACAAAAGATTAAAATATTTATATTACATTTGACTAAATTAATTTTTTTGTGGCAAAAATTTAAATATTTAGTAAAAAAATTTTTTTTTGTGTAAGGTTATATATTTTTTTTGTAAGGAGGATCGAACGAAAAATTATTTCTAATTTAGTTTTGTTCGCGAAAAGGCAAACGTTTTTTTTTTTTGTAAAGCCTTATAAATTTTTAGTCCTTCAAGGAGCTCCTTTAGGGATTGTAAAAAAAGGGAAAATTAAGCGATAAGAGGTATAATTGGGGTCCATATAAAGAGGCTACATTAGGCCAAAATATATGGAAAATTTGTTGGGTCCTTCATTAGCGTTTTTTTTTTTGTATTTTTTGTAAAAGTAGTATTAAGTAATACAAGATTTTTTTTTTTTGATTTATACTATGTTCAGATTGGCCTCGAAACCCCGTTGAAACCTCATATTTTCAATTTAAAAACTCACCTGTTCATACACAACTATTTTGACACTTACGGAGGTTTTGGAAACTATCACAAAAATTATATTGTTTTTAAACTAATTAATTATGTGGAAAATATTATTTTACATGTTTTAATTTTATTTTTATTTTAAATAAACAAATATTTCGAAGAAATTTTGTAAATAAATTGATTTATTTATTTTTTTATTTTTGGCATTTTCCCATTTTCTCTTTTTCTCATTGTCGCACAGTGGTAAAAATATGAAATTTATAAGGTTTCGATCGTACTTTCGTTGAAACCTCACTACAAAAAGGTTTAAATTTGTGAGGGAAAATACGTATTTTCAAGTGAGGTTTGGCACGAAACCTCGTTTAACGGGGTTTCGAGGCCAATCTGAACGTACTATTAGTTAACATTTTAATTTTTTGATAATTTAGATTTCTGAAAATTGATTTAGGCGAAATAGAGGAGAGATCTAGGCAAATTTTATTGAATTCAAATTTGTCATAGCTTTTTCTGTCTAATAGGCAGAGTAAAACAATTGTTCCTTTGTTTTTTTTTGATACATACAATCGCTAATAGATCATTTTTTTTTTGCGATAAAATAAGGTTTTAATTGGTTTAATAAACCATTCGAATTTTGATAAATTGAAATTATATTGTGAAATTTTACCAAACCCAGTGCAAAGCTGGTTAATGGTCCAAATCTTGTGGATAATTTCAACCTTTTTAACTATTTTTTTTTATAACGTATTTTATTAATTTTAATCAACTTGCATGCCCTTATATGCCACAATAGTTTCAAGTATTTATTTATGTCTAGTTTTAGATTTTTTTTATTTAATAAATTTTATCTTTTGTGATTTTTGAAACTGAAAATTATGTGTTGCTAATTTGAATTGTAGGGATTTCAGATATGATAGTTTGTTTGGACGAGTTTTGGTAAAAATATGTAAAAGGTGAGTTGTTGGTAAAAAAATGTTTGGTCAAGGGTCATTAGTGAAAGGGTAAAATAATGACATAGGTTGGGTGGGCGACGTGATAGGGAAATAACACCGTTCCTAGATTAAACCTGATTATTTATGTGGTGAAGACGTCGAAGAGACCATTGAACACATCCTGTGTCACTGCCCGGCTTTGGCACGAACTCGACTATCAATTATAGGAAGTTCACAGTTCGAGACTTTGGAGGAAATTACGAGGATAGACCTGAAAAGCTTGAAACAATTCGCAATGAAGGTCAATGTATTTAGTTTACATCGATAAGCGGGAAAAGTTTTGTGGTATCGCTATGGACCAATTGGTCTATGCGGAGTGCCCATCTGGCACCGCCACCCTAACCTAACCTATGTGGTGAACCTCGGTCTTTTAATTAGCGTTTTGTGTGATAATTTTGATGAAAATTTAAAGTTTAGTGTTGATAGTTTTTTTATGTAAATATTGACGTATTTTTATGTTAATATTTTTTATTGGTAGTCCCTCTTGTTTGTTATTGCGGGTTGGGAAAACACGCCGGATATGTTCGAGCTGGTCGAGGCGGCAATACAGACACAGAACTGACGGGGAAACATAACAATTTTTTTTTTAATAACAGTTATAACAGTTATTTACTCCAATAAATATAAATTGAAAGTTATTTTAGATTGTTTGAACAAAAAGTTTTTAATAACTGTTATTTTATACTGTTATTGTAAAAATCAAAAAATAAAAGTTATTGCAAATTTAATCACGGGACATCCATAGACGTCCTTTCATGTATTAAATACTTAGTTTGGACAACATTCGTTTAATGATTTTTTTAAAACAAAAATACACATATAACTGTTATATTTGGTCTCTGGTTTTAATATTTTTTTTTTTTTAAAGTTTTTTTTTTGGAAGGGGGAGGGGGCTTTTGCCCACCCCAAAATAATGGTCTAGCTACGCTTATGCTTGTGAGTCAATTAGTTGGTAGATCAAGTGCAATTAAAGTTGTTACTACTACAATTTTAAATACTAAATACCGATCAGTAAAATCCGTAACACCTTCAGATTGCAACAATTCCCAGCCAGAAATTGCCAACGGTACAAAAAAAAATGTACTGGTAGAACATTGGCTACACAAAAAATACTACGCTTTGCAGAAATATCGAAAAGTACAAAAAAACATGTACTGGCAAAACATTGGCTACACAAAAAATACTACGCTCTGTCAAAATTTCTCATTTCATATACAGTACAAAAAAAAAATGTACTGGCAAAACATTGGCTACACAAAAAATACTACGCTTTGTCGAAATTTCTCACTACATATACAGTACAAAAAAAATTGTCCTGGCAAAACATTGGCTACACAAAAAATACTGCGCTTTGCAGAAATATCGATTAGTATAAAAAAATGTACTGGCAAAGCGCAGTTTTTACACAAAATATTACACTTTGTCGAAATTTTCTCATTATATACAGAACAAAATAATTTTTTTTTATTAAATTTATTTTTAAAAAAATAATGTTTTAATGATTACACAGCTCAACAAGAAAATGCGTATTGGATTCTGGTTAGTGATTTAGATAGTGTCTGTTCCGCTGATTCCAAATCCGGAGCCCAAATTTGTCTATCTCGTCAGGATTTTGAGTAATTCGCGTTTATAGTGCCGAAAAAGGGCATTTTTGACCCTTTTTAAAAGCTTATAATACTCTTAAAATAAGATAAAATGTTCTAAAAATTTAATTTTCTAAAATGGTAAAAAAATCATTAGCAAAAAACCATAAATTTTTTCAATATTTAGTTTATTTACACAGTGTTTTTTTTAACAAATTTCCATACAAATTCATACGTAAATTTTAGATTTAAAGCATTTGTAGCTAATGATTTTTTTACTATTTTAGAAAATTAAATTCCAAGAAGATTTGATCTTGTCTGAAAGAGAAAATTACACACTTTCAAACGAGCTTGATACCAATTGGCATGTCAGGATCTTATTTTAAAGGCGTTCAAAAATGGTCAAAATGGGCATTTTTTGACACTTTAACCGCGATTTTCTCAAAATTGTCACGTGATAGGAAAATTTGAGTGACCGTTTTGGAATCGGGGCACCAAACCCTATCAACTTTTTTTGGTTTCATCCAAAACGCGTCGACAAACCTCAGATTTGTAGAGCGGTGTTAACTTAACATTTAAGAAATTAATAATAGAACTGATAAATATTATTTAAATTACGCATGTAAAAGAGTCATTGCAATTTTTTCGTTATGAGATGTTGTAAGAATACATTTAAATTCAATCATGCTTATATTAATTTCAGTACAAATTTCATCTAAATTTTCAACACGATACAAACCAATTTCACTTGAAGGCATTGGATAATAATCAAAATAATCCGAAATTTTAAGAAAAATGTTTGCTTTTAAAAATATGTCTTTAGAATGTTTACGCATTGACTGTTTACGCATAGCATTTTTTGTTTTGACCACTGTTTGCCAACGTTTGCTAAAACCGTGGGCACACGTACAACTGGCGTTATCATTTAGATATTGTGCCAGTACAGTATTTTTTGTTTTTAATACGGTTTGCCAACATTGGCTAGAACCGTGGGCACACGTACAACTGGCGTTATCATTTAAATATTATTATGCCAGTACAGTATTTTTTGTTTTGCCTACAGTTTGCCAACATTGGCTAGAACCGTGGGCACACGTACAACTGGCGTTATCATTTAGATATTGGGCCAATACGGTAGTCATTGTAGAACGGATGTTTTGCCAACGTTTATTGTACCGGTTACAACGCTTTGCCAATGTAGGCCCCACCGTATTTTTCTGGCTGGGTTATTATGTTGATATAAAATTGTCTTTAGCTGCAACTGGAGAACCGTTACATTGAAAATTTTATATAGCAAGTAATAGAAGCTTATTCTAAATTTAATATTGTATAAATAAAAATTATTTTTTAAGTATTTTGCGTTTAATTAAAAAAAATTTAATTTGAAGTTAAAAAAAATTAATTTAAAATGAAAAAAAAAAAAATAATTTAAAATGAAAAATATCCAATATGATTTGTAAAAATGCCGCAGAGTTTTGTACTCTTGCCCAAAATATTAAATCATGATAATGTTTTATTTAATAAAAAGTTGTTACGAATAAACATCACATATTTCCAAAAAACGATACTTTTTTCAGAAAAAAATAGCTCCAAGAATTTTTTTTAACTAAAACTAAATTTAAGTTAAAAATTTATTTCAAAAATAAACTAATTAAAATTAAATTGACTAAAAGGCAAATTAAATTATTAAGAATTTATTTAAAATGAAATGATTTATAAAGAATTAATTGGAAATAAATCTATATAAATAAAAATCAATTGTCGTTCGTTGGTAACCGCATCAGTTGAGAACGGCTGAGCCGATTTGGACAATTTTTTTTTTGAAATGTTCGTCATAGTCCAACTTAGGTTTTTACGTAAAGAAAAATTGACCACGCCCACTTTTACGCCCACTTTTATCGATTTATCTAAAATCGAAAAACGGCTGTACCGATTTGGGTAATTTTTTATTTAAATGTTCGTAATAATCCAATTTAAGTTTTTACTGAAAGCAAAATCGACCATGCCCACTTTTACGCCCACTTTTTCAATTTATATAAAATCTGAGAATGGCTGCACCGATTTGAAAATTTTTTTTAATGCATTCTCATCATCTTTGGCTTTTACGAAAAAAAAATTTACCACTCCCACTTTGGCTAATTTTTGCTGAAAATGTTCGTCATAATTGAACTAAGGTTTTTTAGGTATTAGGATTTCCCACGCCCACTTTTTTCTATGTATCGAAAGAGCTAAGACGGCTAGACCGACTTGGTTATAGTCCGCAAAAGATTTTAAAGGAAAGAAAAATTGTGCACGGCTACTTTTACGCTCACTTTTCCCGATAAACATATATCATGGAATGGATTTGTCTATTTTTTTTTTAATGTTCGTCAAAGTCCAGCAAAGGTTTTTTGGAAAGAACAATTTTCCACTTCTATGCCCACTTTATGAATGGATGGACCGAGTTGGTTAAATTCAAATAAGGTTTTTATGGTAAGAAAAGTTGTCCACCTCTCCTTTTTTCGATATATATAAAATTTGCTACATAGAAAAATAAAATATAAATAAAATCAAATGTAGTTCGTTGGTAATCGCATCACTTGAGAACTAACCGATTTGGATAATATTTTTCTTTAAATGTTCGTCTTATTTTTTTAATATTTTGCTTTGGTTTTTTTCGGAAAACAAATTAATCACGCCCACTTTTACGCCTCCTTTTTCCGATATATCTGAAATCGGAGAACGGCTGGATCGATTTGACTAAACTTTTTTTTAAATGTTCGTCATAGTCCAACTTAGGTTTTAATGGAAATAAAAATTTTTCACACCCACTTTTTTCAATACATCTAAAATCGGAGAACGACTAAATTTTTTCTTAAAGATCATTATAGTCCAAATTAGGATTTTACGGAAATATTTATTGTCCTCCTCCAATATTTATTGTCCTCCTCAAAGTCCACATTTTTCAATATCCTTAAAATTTATAACACTTGAGAACGCCTGGCCCGATTTGGCTATTATTTGGTTTTAAATGTTCGTAATATTCTATATAATTGTTCGGAAAGAAATATTGTCCCCGCCAACTTTTTTTCGATTTATCTTAAATATATTCTTTACTATAATTCGATATATTAAAAAAATATTTCTTAATAAATTCCGCTTAAACTTGGTACACATGATTTTAAATCCTTGGGTATTGTTACCATATGCACAAGTTTAATATACCACACAAATTTTAACGCCCACTTTTGTCTAAATATGTCGAATACTAATAACCGGAACGATTTTTTATAAGTTAATTATACATAGTTCTAATTAGGTTTTAAATTAAATATAAATGAGAAAAGTATCCCAGAAAAATGGAAAATTCGGGAAAACTATTAATGGTTGTTTGAACTCAAGACAATAGCTAATTATTTTTGTGGTTTTCGTAATGATACTAAAGAAGTTTTAAATTTGTACAGTTCGCAAAGTCGAAGACATGGTAATTTTTTTAGATCCTAAAATATAATTTAAGGATGATTATCTACATAATCGGGACTTTAAAACCATGCCCACCAATTTTTCTAAGGCAAGAATTCATGACTTTTTTACAGGGCTATATGTCTGAATCGAGACGAAATACAACAGTGATCTTATATTAGGGCCAGCAACGCGGACCGGGCCAGCTAGTTAAATCAATAATTGTAATCGAATTATTCACAATATTAGAAACATATATATTTTTTAAATAATTCAAAATTCATTCAACAATGAATTAATTGATTAAATAAATAAAATAATGTCAACTAATTTTCAAATAGTGGTTCAAAAAGAATTAGTGGTTTCACTACATACAAAGTAGTGATAGGAGCCGAACTTCATATTCCGTAGGAAGTACTTTTAAAATCACTTCCAAAAATGCTACAAAATAACAATAAGAACATCTTTCACCAGTTCTTTACTTAATGATTTTGAAGTACCTTTTTCGTATGTTTTTAGGAATCAAATCAGCACAACATATGAACTTCTTTTTCAACTGAAACCATTAGAATGAGGGTGATACACGAAGAATGCATTTTTTTCTACGTCCAGCTTTAAATAGATTTAGGTTTTGCAAAAATGGTGACAAAATTTGGTAATGGCACTTTATTTCTCTTTATTTAGAGCTTAAAATATCGAAAAGACGAAAATTGATTATTGATAAATTTTTCAAATATCATATCTTATATTAAAAAAAGTTGGTCCTAAATTAAATAAATACATTTACGAACTAAATCGGAGGTTGCTGCATCACAATATTATATATTGTTTAAGCTTTTTAGAAAATGGAGGTATAGGCTAGCGGTCAGAAAAAACTTGTGAATCAATTCGCCTTGAATTTTTATAGTTTTTTGATCTTTATAATTACTCCTTTTTTTAATTCGAAGTATATACGTTTGATTATCAATGAAATTAATTTTTCTATGACGTAAGGTTTTTAAGATATTCGCGTTTGAATATTGAAATATTTGGCTCTCCTCTGTAACGTATTCTTAAGTTGCTCAAACAAACTCGATTTAGTTAAAATCTGGTATCCAAATTTTTCTATCGCGTACTGTTTTTGAAACATTGGCGTTTGAAAAAATCAAACTCCACTGTTACGAACATGCTTGAAAATTGTGGATTGCAGTTTTGGAATCAGGAGATCCATTTTATATGAAATCAAGTCCTATTTCGTGGAAACAACGTAAGAATACGTAACAGTGAACCCCTAAAACTGTTTTTTTTTTACTTTTTAACAGCGAATATCTCAAAAACGGTACGTGCTATAAAAATTGGGACGGTAGATTTGGAAGCAGGAGACTAAAATCTATAAGGACCAGTTAGAAATTTCACTGGAAGGTTTTTGCTGTCGAACAGTGTTTTTAGTGTAAATATTACAAAAAATACTCTTTCAATCAATCTTACAAAAATAAGTAAGAAAAGAACTTCTAATTTAGAAGTTCTAAATCACCAAATAAAAATGACATAATCACACCCAAAATGCCAAGAAATATGTACTTCTAAAGAAGTGATGAAAAAAGTGCTTCCAAAAGGTCAAGTTATATTAACATCCAGATCACTACTTCAGAAGTTGTGATGAAAACACTAGTGATATAAGTTATACTTAAGTGTCAATCTTTCGCCACTGAAAAGTGGCGATAAAGAGAACATACTTTGTGTGTCACGCCCATATTAAATTCATCAATGTTTCAGTTGAAGAAGAAGTACATCTGGTTCATAAGTTGTGGTGAATTTTGTAGTGAATGGTAAGCTCTTTTTTTGCTGGGGAGTTTATTCTTCAAAGGTCTGTTACGACAAGCGCGCCTGGCTGTCAGTATCGCAAGTTTTATAAGTATTAGTTTTTTGTAGTAGAGATGCGAGAGTGACACGTGATTACGCGTGATCATGAGTGAAATTTACGGTTGATTAGAAAAAAAATATTTTCGTGCGTGAGATTGCGTGGGTAATTTTGTCTTCGTGAGTTTGCGTGATAGTTTTGTGCTGTCTAAAACAGAAAACTAGTAATAAAATCTTCATCATATTGAATTTAAAGCGTAATTAATACAAAATTGTGATTAATATAAGTTTTTATGACTAATTTTAGGAAATTAAATACCTTTTGTGCAAGAATTTGAAATGAAGTTTATATAAAATTTTGTTTATTTTATTTTCGTGAGTCTTTGCAAGCGTTATTATTTCGTGAGCGTAACAAATATTTTAGTTACTCACGTGAGTGTGCATGAACGTAAGCAAAAAAAATAATTTTGTGCGTGAGCAATACTTTAATTTCGTGTGCTTGCGTAAGTCAACATTCACTCACGCGTCCATCTCTATTTTGTAGTAAGTATCTATAATATTGTCGAATAACTACAAGCAAGAACATAACACCGTTTATGTTGGGATTTAAATATCATACGGTAGCCTAGCTGAAGTGTGTCAGACTCGGAAACAGAGGGTCCGGGGATCGTCCCCGTTATCAGGCAACTTACATTTTTAAATTTTGTTTTTTTTTTAGCTCGTTTATTTCTTTTGTTAAGACCTTTAAATTTTAAATTTTGTGATTTTTTCTGAATTTATCTGCATTTTTCTGACTAATTTTTGTATTTTCTTGATTTGTTCTTAGTTTTTAAATTTTTTTTCTGAATATTGAATAAGTCCAGCTAGTGTATTTGAGAAATTTCTTGGAGTTATTTTTTTCTGACAAAAATATATTTTTTTGGAAATATGTGATGTTAATTCGTACAAAACTCTGCGGCATTTTTAATTTTTTTTTTTTAACTTTTTTTTTTAAATATTTAAATTATAAAAAAAAAAAAAATTGTTAAATCTAATAACAATATGTAAGCTAAAAAAAATATAAAAAAAAGTTGACTTGATCAGGGATTTGATCCCTGACACACTTCAGCTAGCCTATCGTCGGCATTTAAAATGTTAATCTAAATTCTAACATAATTTTGTCATGTTGTAGATATTCGATTTTCAAATATACTGGTTAGTTTTGCGATGTGGTAATATTTTATTTGAAAAAAATTGTGATGATGGTAACTAATCTAATGGGAAATACGATATTTGGTATGGCAATACTGCGTTAATCGAGTAGCGGCGCTAGGTGTCGCTACCAGAATTATGTGTTTTTTTTTTATTTATTAATTTTAAATTATTGTCGAAGTTTTAGGTTTAATAAAATGAAAACTGTAATTCTCATTTTCTTTTTTGTTTAATCGTTAGCTTATATAGTCAAACTGAGGTGGCGTCCTGCAACTTTTTTAAAATTAGACCCCAGCCTAAAAACATTATCATGTTAAAACATTATCATATAAAAATTTTAATTTGTGTTGAAAATAATTTAATTTGTTTTGAATAAAATTTAAATTACTTTGAAAAAATTGAGTTTGATTTGAAAAAAATTGAATTTGAATCGAAAAAGCGTTAATTTGAGAATAAAAACCTATATAAAGATAAAAAAGTACCAAAGTACTCGTTTGTAACCCTTAGAATAGGAATTTCTAAAAAGTACTGTTTTTGAGTTTTTTTTCTATTGTTGGATAATCTACACTAAAAAAAACCTTGTAAAACGACAAGAAAAGTTTGTAACTTTTTTTTTGCTACCTCCTATTTGACAACAATTCCTTGTAATTTTTAACAAATAAATTTTTACAAATAATTTTGTAATTTTACAAGCTTTTTACCAATAAAATTGTAAATTTACAAATTGTTTGACGCGATTAAACTTACAAGAAGGTTTCGTGATTTTACTAGATTTTTTACTACCTCCTGTTTTACGAGTATTCCTTGTAAAAATTACCGGAAATTGTAAAATAACAACAAAAATTGTAAAATTAAAAAAAAAAAAAAATGTAAATTTTGATCGAAAATTTTATGTTAAAAAAAAGGAAAACTGTCAAATTTTGGTAAAATGGGACGAGACTTTTTCTAGTAATTTGGCAAGGCTTTTTTTGTGTCTATTCCGGGAGGTGCGCCTACATTCCAAATTTCAAGTCTCTATCTTCATTGGTTTGTGGAAATATAAAAAGTACCAAAACAACTTTTTACCCGTTTTGCCCCTAATAGTATGTTTCCAGTAGCATAATTTGGGCAAATCAGAGCGTTTTAATGAGATCATGTCATTTTCTACATGATTTCCCATACATTTTTCATATGCGCAAAACATCTCAAATTGTTTGTTTTGGTGCAAAACATGTCGACTTATTAAATTCGCCACTTTTTTTGGTCAGTGCAACACTGTGTTTTATATATGAAAATAACAACTACACTCAAAATAATTCTGCAGTAAAAATATTAGTAAGTGATTTGGTACCAAAATCTACTAATAAGTTACTAATTACCAGTAGTACGGTAGTTTTTTAGAATCGTCAAAGTACTAAAATTAGTAATTTTTACTGGTTTTGAATAATATTAGTAAAAAATTTTAGTATTGATTACCAACGCCTGCACTAGATCATTTTGGACTAAAAAATTAGTTCATTAGTAAAATTTTTAGTATTGAATACCCACGTTTTTTTTTTGGGTGTACTCATTCATAGTGAGTGTTCGTTAGAAGAAGAAGACATATTAATTTTTTTTATTAATAAAATAATTAACAATTTGATGTTAAAACATTTTTATTTAATTATAATAAACTGCAAAATTAATTGTTTTTGGTAATTATTTTCTTTATTTTGTTGTTTTAATTATTTTGAGAAAACGTCAAATTAATTACGAAAATTCGTAATTGGTTTGACGTTGCAAATCACTCCAACTTGAGTGAAGTGATTCCTCAAATCAAATCACTTGATTCCTCAAATCAAGTGTTTTTCATCTGAATGGAAACATGGTTTTAGAATCAAAATTTCCAAAAACCCAGCCCTATTGGGAGGTGCACCTACATTCCATATTTCAAGTATATAGCTTTAGTGCTTTGTGGAAATATAAATACTACCAAAGCACATTTTTTACCCGTTTTACCCCCTTAGAATTAACATATCCAAAAACCTAGCCTTAGTGGATATACACTCCGGAAGGTGCATCTACATTCCAAATTTTAAGTCTCTAGCTTTAATGGTTTATGCTGTGGGATGATGCGTGAATAGTATGTTAATCAATAGTCATTCATCAGTCAGTCACGTTACTGCTTAATATATGCAGATATTAGGTGCTTAAAATATATTTTTTTTTGTGGATGAGATCCTCTACCTGGTTATTAGTGTTTAATACTGTTTTGATAATCGTTACATTTGACGCCATCGCTTATAAATGTAATAGCAAAAGTAATTGAAATCATAATTTGTTCCGCCTTTTTTTTCCATTACATTATTTAGTCATTACTTGGTCATACAAGTTTTTGCTGGGATATATTGAATTTAACATATAATTACAAATCATATACACCAATACCCCGGTTTGCGTCGTTAATTGGGACCGGAGAAACGCGACGCAAACCGAAACGACGCAAACCGAAGCACGATTTTCCATACATTTGTATTGATTTTCATTTAATTGGTTCCGAGATTCATAATGAATCTCCGAAATGAAATTTTTTTGTATTTTTTTTTTTTGAAAACAGTTTTAATTAAAATAAAAATATAACAATTCATGAGAAAACGTAAAAAAAACATAACAAAAACATAAAAATATTAAGATAAAAATAAAAATAAAAAATTCATAGTATAAAAGCAAGCATTGTATAAACATTTTCATATTAACGACGCAAATCGAAGCACTAACGACGCAACTTCGAAGTCATGCTACGCAAACTGAAATATAAACGGGAAATTCCCTTTTTTTGTTTTAGCTTTGTACACACATTTTTATATCAACGACACAAATCGAAGCACTGGTGACGCAACTTCGAAGCCATGCGACGCAAACTGAAACCAAAACGACGCAACTTCGAAATCACAGAAATTTGAAAACGACGCAACTTCGAAACGACGCAAACCGAAGCGACGCAAACCGGGGTATTGGTGTACTAATTTTACCTAACCGAGAACGGGTAACAAAGACCAATTTCTCGTTGAAGCGAAACAGACCGTGGCCCCTGTTCGAATCGAATCGAACCCACGACCCCACACTAATGGGTTGCACATTAGCAACTAGCCTACTGGCTCGCCTATGTAAAAATTAGTTTGAGTGACAAAAACACTAAAATATTTTAGTGGTTTTTTAACGTCTTTAAAGCGTATTTTTTTTTTCATAGCTTTTAAACTTTTAAAACGATAATGAAACTGCTGAGTTTTATTATCGGCACACAGTCGCTGTACATTGCCATATACTTTCCTACAAGGTTAAATGGAAAAATACAATCAAAGTCAGCATTCATACGCAATATGTATGATAAAACTGAGATTTAATTACTACTTTTGCTTGTAAAAGCCTAAAGCATTCTGGCGTTGTTTCTTAAAATGTTTTTTTTTGTAGCGGTACATCAATAAACTTGTTTTATTCTTTATGGTCATTCATGTACTTATTAGTTATAATCTAAAAAATGACCAGCATCACCAATGTAGTTTAGTTTAGTTAAAATCGAAATGTTACATTACTACACAGAAAAAAAATTGTTATATTGACCCCCATAATTGTGAATACAATTAAATTTTTCACTGAAAGTGCTCCTATACGGAAATTTGTAATATCAACTAACGTTTGTAAAAATTAATTGTTAAAAAAACAATTGATAAATGAGTTTGTTATAGTTCTCCTAAATTATTATTTGTATTGACAAACGTATAAAATCTTCAATTTTTTCAACAAAGAAATTTAACAAACACAAACGTAATTTGTTGATCTAACAAACGAAAAAAAAAAAATTTGTTTTCAACAAAGAAATTCGACAAACACAAACGCCATTTGTTATAACACCCGGTCTAGATTAGCAACCACCAAAGCAATTTATATACATTTACAACGCCAAACTCGATAGTAAGCAATGGTTAGCAATTTCATATAGACACTTTATTGCTAGCAATCTATAGTAGAACAGGCGCTCTACCATCAATTGTATACCATCATTGTATAAACCGTCCAGATTAGCAATGACAGCCACTACAATCAATTGTGACGTATGATAGAAGTGATGATTGCTAATCTGGACACACTGTAAGGGTTTGAATTGAAAAATGTAGAAGAAAAATTTTATTTTCTAAAAGCTATAGACATTTCTTGTATTCCTATACCGGTTTCGGACAGTTCCAGTTAACTGTCTTCATCAGTAGGATTTAAATGCCATTTTGTTTTGTTAATGGTAATTTTTTTTCTAATATGTGATTTTTTTTTATTAATATCCATACCCAGTCCGGAATCGAACCACGAATATTTTCATACCATTAACAATACTGGTAGGATGTCACTCTAGACATCACCACCAAAGCATTGCTTAGATATGTGTTGGATAAATATTCGTTTTTTCTATTCATTACTGCTTGCATTGCATATTAATAGTTTTCTACAGAGAGATTGACAATTATAACAACAACAGTTCAGCCGCTAGTAATTTCAACTTCACCACATCCATTTATTCAACTCGTTTGTCTCTCTATAGTTTTTTCAATCGTGTTGCCACATGGTCTGGATTTTTTAGACACATGCAGGGGATTGCATTTTTCTGGGAGACATGACTAATGGCGACATTTCTGTCAGTATTTATATATGTTGATTTTTCTGTTAGTACAGATCGAGCACGGGTTCTAATTCTATTTGTTATAAGGGTTTGAGTTGAAAAATGTAGAAGAAAAATTTTAATTCCTAAAAGCTGTAGACATTTCTGGTATTCCTATACAAGTTTCGGACAATTCCAGTTAACTGTCTTCATCAGTTGGATTTAAATGCCAGTTTGATTTTTTAATGGTAATTGTTTTTCTAATATTTGAATTTTTTTGTTGATACGGCAAAATAATTCAACAAAGTAATTTGTGATATCAAATAAAAGTATTAGTTGTATTGACAAATTAAATCAATTACATATTTTGTTGGGTCAACAAAATATTTAATTGATATGATAAAACTTTTTTTATAGGAAAAAAAAATAAAAATAAATTTATTAAAAAAATTTTTAATCGATATAAATGTAAGAGAATATTAAAATTAAACAAAAGTATTTGGTTAGTCAATATTCTCTTTTATGACACTTAAGAATGTGTTTTACTTCTATCAGTTTTGTCTTATGCTGGAAATTCTTTTTTTTCGTTCGTTCTTTATTTTTTTCTTTTTAATATACTACACATGTTTTACACTCAAAAAAATAAAACTGTAAAGTTAACAAACTTTTTTTTGTTAACTCGAGTTTACTGGCTTTTTAGCAAATTTTTAGTTAAAATCAGCGTTTTAACTACTTTTTTTAGTTAAGTTCGATTTACGAAAATACTAGTTTTGTACAAATTTGGAATTAATTTTTTTTGTTGACTTTAAAACTGAGTTTACGAATTTTTACTAATTAATTTGCTGATTTTTTGTAACATTTTTGTCAAGTCGAAAATTTTAAACATTTCTTGTGTAGCCTCCTATGCAAATCTCATTAGTCCTACTTAAGCTGAACTTAACGCTGTGAAAAATATTTTTTTTTTTTATTTAAAAAAAAAGGTTAGCTGAATTCACCTAATAAAAAATGTTACGAAATTTTCAGCTGAATTTTTAGTTAAAATTACTGTTTTTTTGCTACATTCATTCTACGAAAAGTTAACTAAATATTTTTTGTTAAATTAACTAGAAATTTAGTAGGTTCAAAATCAGGTGTTTTTTTAGTTAAATTTAACTAAATTTTTTGCCAACTTTACAGTTTTTTTTTTTTTGAGTGTAGTTTCGCTTTAGACAAACATAGCAATCGGTAAAAACTTGGAAGGCAAATTCTGTAAAAAAAATATTCCAAAAATATAAAGGCAAGACAAAACAATAGTTAACAAAACAAAATCTTTATATAAAAAGATTAATTTGTTTTGAAGTTCATTTTTTAATAATATTTCCTATGAAATAATTTCAATTGCTGCCGTACCCCTTGCTAGCTCAGATAAAACTAAATTCATAATAGTTTTTTTTTTAATTGTCTTCTGTTTTCATGGTCTGCTCTTTTAAAAAGAAGTACACTCAAAATAATTCTACAGTAAAAAAATTAGTAAGTGCGTTGGTAACCCATATCTACTAATAAGTTACTAATTACCTGTATTACAGTAGTTTTTTTAGTATCTTCAAAGTGCTAAAATTAGTATTTCTTACTGCTTATGAGTAATTTTTGTTGGTAGTTGGTTTTACTAATTTTTTCACTATTTTTAGTTCATAAAAGTACTAATATACAGTAATTTAATAGGTTTTAATTTATTTTTGTTAGTAATTATTCCATAAGGGGGTGCTTGTTTACAAGCAGAGCTACCAACCGTTTTTTTTTTTTGCAAAATCGTTAAATTTAAATTCAGTGTTGCCATTATGTTACATTTCGGGTATTTGCTGGTGCTTTTTTGATCTTGCCGTTTTTTAAATACGCGTTTTTAAAACTAGGGTATTTATGGTGTTTTTCCATTTTTTCGCGACATTTTTTTTTTTTTTTTGTAATTTGTGATTTTTATATTATCAATAGATTTTGCTAAAATTTGAAACTTAAGCCCAAGACCTAATGAAATTGGCAAAAATCAGACCGTGTTTTATTTTATTTTTTTGGTTATGGAGTTGTATTTTTGTAATGATGCAATCAAAATATATATTTTTGACAGATTTAAATATAGAAAATTGGGGGGTTATTTTCGAAAATTATGTAACAGGCAAAACGCGCAAAACAGTGACTCAAAAAGCGCTAAATATGAATTAAGTTAAAAGCGCTAAAAAATAATTTTAATTTAAGGTTAAAAAAAAAATTATAAAATCATCAGGCCTATTCACAGAATAAGTCTTAATATTGTGAAATATTGTTTTTTTTTTAATTTTAAACAAAGCTTTCCATTTCTTTGGTTGTACTACAACAACTATATGAAAAACATGAATCTAAGACTGTTATTAGGACGTTTCTGTTGTGAAATGTAAATTTTTTCTCAAATGATTAGTTCTAGAAAGAAAGCGCTAAATGAAAAAGGGGAAACGCGCCAGTTTAGCGCATTTTTTATAAACGCGCTAGATTAAAAAAATAGCTTTTTGGGTGGTCGGAGAGCGCTAAATCCAGCACGATTTTTTTTTAAGTAATATGAATGTAATATTATTTTTACTCCTGATTGTATCAGCTAATTTATTTAATTTATGATAAAAACAAATATTTTTATTATTGTTTTTTTCGCTTTTTATCCTTGTAACCTTAAAAAGCACATTTTCCATTTTTTTAAATTTTCTCTTTTTTCTTACCGCTGATTTTTTTTTTGTAAATTTTTACCCTTTTCCTACGATTTTTGCGTTTTTTTTTTTCATATTGGTAATGGCAACACTGTTTGTAACAGCGACCACATGCTTCTTCACAATTCAGAAAGAAAAAATCAAGAGAACTCTATTTAATTATAATTTCACTAAAATGACGCATTTTTTATTTCTTAACATTAAAAAAGCATACCCCAAGCGGTAAATACAAAAAGTACTTATTTTATAAATTTATAATTTTTAATTAAACACAGTTCTTTATATTTCTTGCCGTCTGCTGCTTACTGCTGCAGTGTGTGCGAACACCACGTTTGCTTGCATTTAACTCAGTGCCACCAACAGATTTTTCTGTTTGTTTAGTGCGAAGAAGAATTAAAACCGAAACAACGCGATACTCGGTCACGGAGTGGTAAAAAAAATATATTCTAAATTTTTTTAATTATATTGTGTGGTGTTAAACTAATTAAATAAATTTGTTCTTTATTTAAATATGTACATTAAATAAAATGCCATTAGTAATAAAACTACATCAATTTTTTGGTCAAATCGTTTTTCATTTCAATGGCTGTGAAGAATATTTTCAAGCTGAAGTAGAATATTATGGATACACACGCGTATACAAAAAAAAATGTAGGTAAAAAAAACACTTCTGTAGTAAAATGTTTGTACATACATTTGAACATGTATTGAGAAAACATTATTTCTTTTTATATTTTTAGCAATCGTTTCCCAAATATATTTCAATGGTATGGCGGCAACATTTATATTTTCAAATGCCTGACGTGGTACGCTACATTTTTAAATAGCGCAAGAAGACATGTAATTAAGTATATCTTATAACCGAAGTGAAATAAAAAATCATTTATATATAATTTTTTTCTGATTTTTATTTATTAAAATTGATAAAGGTAGTAATTTTATTAACTAAAATTAGTAATTTTTTTTTACTAAATAGGGCAAAAATTTTAAATATTTATGATTTTTTTAGTAATTATATTTGCTAAAATTGTAGTAAATTGCAGTAATATTTACTGTTTTTTTAGTATTTTTCATGTACTAGATATTAGTAACAAATTTTAGTATTGATTACCAATTCGTGCACTAGGTCCTTTTGGACTAAAACATTAGTACTCGTAGCTAAATTTTTAGTATTGAATACCCACGTTTTTTTTTTTGAGTGTACAGGCACAAATAAAAAACAAACTACCCGACGAGAGAGAGCATGTTGCCGTTATAGTAGGTTTGTGTTTTTGTTTTATGCTTTACAAAAGTTCCCAAATTCTATATAGACAACGTTTGTTAAGAAAAAAATAAGATTTTGTTAGATTGACAAAGTTTATTGATATAAATTGTTGAAAATATGACTTTTATTTGACAAAGTCGTTTATTGACATGAATTGTGGCAAAAATCTGTTTTATTTACAAATTATTGAACATTAATAACAAACGGGTTATTTGAAAGTTTAAAAAATATTTTTTTTTGTCTTATTGACAAACTGCCACTAATGATTTGTTGAAATTCCCCTTTTATTTTGAAATAAAATTATTTAACGTAGTTTGTTGAAAACAAAATCGAATTTTTGTATTATTGACTAACGGGATGCCGTTTTTACTAAATGTTTGGTTGATATCAGTTTAAGACGTTCACAATTGCTGTTTGTTGACTTGAATTTTATGATTTTATTTTCTGTGTACAAATATAATTATAAAAACTCTCTTCTTCAAATCGTTTCAAATAAATTTTATCGACAATTTTATGATTTTTTTGGTGACTGAGTTTACCTTCACCTTAGAAAAATTCATTAAATTTTAATATTTTTTTTTTTTAACATTTTATTGTAATTTAAAAAACTTATTTATGTAATTACTAACAATTTTGTAATGAGGATTTTTTTCTTGTTATTAAAGATTTTAAAATTTTTTTTTTTTCACAGGATTTTTTTAAGGAAATGTAAAATAAATTTATTAATATTTCTGTTAAAATGAATAAAAATAAAATCATATTTCCATCGGTTTTAACAACTAAGTAAGGTTTTTTAATGCTATCTGCAAAAAAAAAGTTGAAGGAGTTTACAGAGACGGAGTTTACATTTCGTTACTTTTTGCTCTTTTTTTCAAAAACTATTTGTCGGAAATTGGCTTCCGAAAAAAAAAACATTAGATGTCAACTATATACGTCAAAATATGACGATATTTTAGATACACGCTAAGTAGTTTTGTTGTAAACATTGAGACGGAGTTTTCAGCATTTTCCGTTTTTTCATTTATGAATTAGCTTTTAATATGAAAGGAAAAAACTTGAAACCAATGATGGAAAATGATACATTATAGCCTCGCGTTTAATAAATGGGGCAACAAGTTATTATTTTTCTAAATATAATACGTCACAATCAACAAAATTGTCGGGTTCCACAATGTCGAAAAAAAGTGTCGAAAAATCGTTACACAATTGAAAATGCTACTGTTCGGAAACATTTTGCTAATCGTAAAAAAAAAATGTTTTTGAATTTAAGATTTTTCGGTAGGAAAATACATTGTTTTTGTTTGATTTTGCTCAGGAGTGGAGTCTTTTGCCATTCAGTAAATTTTTTGACTTAAAAATCGTAAAATTCTGAAAAAAGTGAAAAAAATATCTTAAAAAAAAATAAATATATTTAAAAATAACCAGTTTAGAAAAATATTGTACTTAATAATTTCTTTTTTATACATTCTATTACTTCAGAAATATTAAGTGAGTCAAAAAAAAACTTCTCAAGTAAATTTTGTTATCACAAAATGAGTCTATAAAAAAATATTTTACTAATTAAATATTGTATAAGAATTGTCGAGGGCCTAAAAGTTTTTAACAAAGCCTAATTTACGTTGACAAACCTATTTGTTTAGTAAAAACCATAATTTTTAAATGCATATTTTAAGATTTAAGTGCATTTTTTGGATTTTTAGATGCATACTATATGCACATATTTTCGATTTTTAGATGCATGAAAGTACTTGCCCTACACTCAAAAAAAAAAAAACTTGTAAAACGCCTGGTAAAATGCCTTGTAATCCCGTTCTACCAATATTTAACAATTTTCCTTGTTTTTTTAACAAAAATTCTTGTACTTTGCTCAAACGAGAACTACAGTTTTATTGGTAATTTTACAAATTTATTTTCGTAATTGTATTCTACCATTTTGAAAGGTCATCTTACAAAAAAAAAACTGTAATTTTACACTTCCGAACAATTTTTTTTTTTTTTTAAAAGATTTAAAAAAAATGTTGACAAAATTTAAAAAAAAAATTTTACGAGGGTTCTAGTTGATTTACAAAAAAAAACAGTTATTTTACAAAAATGGTTTTATTACAAGGATTTATGTTTAACAAAAAAAAAAAATTTTTGTAAATTTTCTGATTCCAGACACATTTTTTTGCGTTTTAGAATAAAGAATTACTACATTAAAAAAGATTTAAAAAATAAATTTTCATAAAATTTTCGAAGTCCTAAAATTTTTGTTGAAAATTTTCTATTTTCTTTTTTCAGTAATTTTTGTGGATTAAAAACTATCACTACCAAAAATTGGTAAATTTTAAACAATTTTTTTTGTAAATTTACAATTATTGTTTGTAAATTTACCATTTTTTTTATAATTTTTGTGGCTTTAAAATTATCACTACCAAAAATTGGTAAAATTTAAAAATTTTTTTTGGTAAATTAACAATTTTTTTTTTTTTAATTTAATTTTTTTTTTTTTTTAATTTAATTTAATTTACTATTTTTTTTTGTAAATTTACCATTTTGGTTTGTAAATATACCATTTTTTTAAATATATTTACCATTTTTTCTTGTAAGTTTACCATTTTTTTTTTTTGCGGTTTTAAAACAATATTTTTACCAATAAAATTGTTTATTTTACCAATTTTTGTCACATTCAAAATTACGAGGATATCCTCGTAATTTTACGAGAATAGCCTCGTAAAATCGCGAGGTTTTTTAATAACTTTACAAGGTTTGTTTTTGAGTGTAGTTATGACTATATAAAAATATTTTTATGAACGTCAACATTCGATAATGTAGTCAGTTATTAAGCTCTTGATTTATTGGTTTTTAAGATATAACCGGTTTAAGTTTAAAAACTTAACTGGTTACTGGCGACAGAGTCTACATTTGGCCTACAAAAATTAAAATAACCCAGCAGAAATTTTGCTGAATTGGCAGCAGCTTTTGGAAAGGAAACTCAAGTCAAGGAGCGCTTCCACACCTGCTGAATTCATGCATGATTCTCTAAGGCGATGTCACACTTTAGAGCGCTAATTGGATACACCGAAAAAGCGCTCTTAAGATGCACTGAAATCACGTATATTTAGAGCGCTGATTAAAGCGCTATAGAGATGCAATGAATTCATTTATCTTTTTAGAGCTGATTTTAGCAGAATAAAGATGATTGAATACATTTGAATATTTCTGAAATACAATTGGAAAATCTGAAATACAATTGTCTATTTTTGAAATACAATTGGAAAGTCTTAAATACAATTGACTATTTATAAAACTCAGTTGACTGTTTCTGAAATACAATTGAAAATGATGTAAACAAACCTCTGAACTTTATTTTGAAGTATTAATAATAAAAATCAACATTTTTATGTCAAAAAATTTTCAAAGTTCTGACTTTTGTTTTAGAAAATACAAATTGTATTTTAGAAATTTCCATTTATATTTCAGAAATTTATATTTTTATATCAGAAATTTCCATTTATATTTCAGAAACATCTATTTATGTTTCAGAAATTCTCAACTGTATTTAAGAAATTTCCATTTCTATTTTAAAATTTTATATATCATGGAAATATAAATGAATTTTCTGGAACGAATTTAGAAAATTTTTAAAGAAAAATAGAAATTTTTTAAATACAATTGTAAACTTCAAAAATATACATGGATCTTTTTTTTTTAATTAAATTAAACATTTTTTAATAACAATTATAAAATTTTAAAATCGAAATGGAAATTTTTTAAATACAAATTGAATTTTCTGAAAAGCATTTAGAAAATTTTGGAAATAAAAATTTAAATTTCTTGAATACAATTGGAAATTTTTGAAACATAAATAGAAATTTCTGTAATATAAACGGAAACTTTTTTTATATATAAATATAAATTTCTGAAATATAAATAGAAATTTATTTATTCTTTGAAATATTAAATAAGCAGTTGCTGTTTTTTTGTTGTTTTATTTACCATCATTCAAAATGTCTTAAATATGTAATGATTGAAGCACTCTTTGCAGCGCTGATTAATGCGCAATAATGATGCAGTCAAATCATGTGTCTTTGTCCAAAACTCATGCTTTTTTATTAAAAAAGTGTTAAAAATATTAAAGAGGAAAGCAAGTGTGAAATTTTATCAAAAAAAAATCCCCCTTACTTTTACTGCATTCTCAAGAGCGCTCTTTGGATGCGCTTCGGTATGCTATAAAAAGATGCTGTGTCGCCAAAATCTAGATTTATTTTTGCTGGGGTCTTATATATAGCTGATTACACTGTGCAACAAATTTTGGGTCATGGCTTTGAGCCTCAATGCCTTCAACCATCAAATGGATTAATCGAAGAATTAATGTCGATTAATCAAGGTTGGCAATCGATACCTACCCAGAAGAACGGTATTTGACTATTGTACCGCAACTAATAAAGATATGAACATTTTTAAAAGCGATTATGAAAGTCGATGAAATTTCTAGTATTTTTGATGTGTTACTACTAGCGCCTACAGTCAGTACCGAGAACCGGGAATTCCGGTATTCCCGGTTCTCGGTATTACCGGGAATTGGTATCGGTTTCCCGGATCCTGAATTATTGCCGATTCGGGTTCTTACGTTATTACCGGTATTTCCGGGACTGCCAGTATGTATATTTTGAAAAATTTTGTACAATTAAAATTTTTTCTTCGCTTTTACAAAAAAAAAAAAAAAAAATACGAAACATGTGAAAAACACAATTTCCATTTATATTTTTTGAATTTAAGAAAAAAATAGTTACATGATTTTTAAATAATTTTACAAAAACAACTAAATATTGATTTAATAGTGTAATTTAAATATGTTTTAGTACAATATTTGCTTGTATTTTGAGAACCTGTACCAGTATCAGAACCGGGAATACCGGTATTCCCGGGAATATATCTAGAACCGGGAAACCGGTTCAAGAACCGGGAATACCGGTATTCCAGGGAACACCGAGAACCGGGAAATTGGGGGCACTGGCTTAGACTCCAAACTACTAGATTGAAAAAAATAAATTTGTATGGGCAATCAATAGATTGAAACTTGATTGGAGCCATAATCTACTTTAAGCTAGATTAGATGACCAGTGTAATTGCACTGTAAGTCAATACATTTGAATTCTAAGCAGTGAAGGTTTTTTATTTTTTTCATCAAAATTATGGTGGTCGCACTTTGTAACAATTTGTGTATTTACTTGTTGCTCTTATTTTATATGACTTTAAAATAGAAAATTTAAAAAAAGTAAAACTGTTAATGTTAAAAAAAAAATTATAATTCTGATCTTTATTAAATATTGTGTGTATGTAAATATTTTGTAATAAGAAAAAATAAAAATTGTGCAAAAAAATATAAATATGTATTATATACTGTTAATATTAATCCATGGCATAAGCTCTTGTCATCATTAATTCAAAATATTCATCATTATCAATGGAGGCACTAATTGTGGCATAATAATTAACAAATTCCTCTTTTGTAACCTGAAATGAGATTATTAATAAAAATTTCCAGTTAAAATTACAACAGAATATAAAAACAAAAAAAAAAGTATTTTAACTTGATGACATTATAAACCACAACCAACAACAACATACCTTGCCATCTAAATTACCACGACCGCCTTCAAAATTATGCAAAAAATCAGTTAAAATTTCATCTTCAGTCTTTTCACCACTCTTAAATTTGGGATGCTCGCGAGCTGTATAAACATTCTTTAAGTCTTCCAAGGTAATAATGCCATCACCCGTTTTATCCATTTTAGCAAAGGCTTTATCAATTATAGCTAAACGAGCTTGAGACATGGGGGGCTATATTTATAACGGATGATAAAAAATAATAAAAAAAAAAAAAATTAAGAAAAATACCACAACAAGAAATATACATACAATAATAAAATTTAACACAATTCTTAAGACATACAGAGATGGGCAAAATAAAAGCGGAATTTTAACCAAATTTCTAGAATTTTGTATTAATTTTCTGGTGATTTCCTAACAGAATTCAGAATTTTTTATTGAACTTTTATTTATTTTTTTTATTTCCCTTGTTTCTGTAAATTTTTTATAGTTACTTCTGGATATTGACAGAAGGGAGCTAAGATCGGTAATAAACCTTATCACGGGTCATAATTTTCGACATAGGGTCATATGAGTCCCATGCAAGAAATTGTTTTTTACCAATTACAAATAGATTAAAATTGAAAACTTTTATGAGCATAGCGGACCATATTACATATACAAAAAATATCCGCTAAACTCATAAAAGCTTTCAATTTTAAGCTATTGGTAAAAAAACAATTTTTTGTGTGGGACTCATATGACCCCATGACAAGTGTTAATGATCTCTTAAATTTAATGAGAATATTTTTAATAGGAAAATATGACATAATTTGTAAAAAATGTTTAAAATATAGAACAATAAAGCAAAAAAAATGTATGAAATTTTTTTTTGAAAATGTCGTAAGCTGAGAGTGCTACACACGCCGTTCAAGAATTTCGTATTTTTTGGTTTTAACGGTTTTGGAATCCTTGGGCAGTTAATTTTCCACGTCGGTAAGAAAAAAATCATATTTTGCAATTTAAATGTGTTTTTTTTTTACATAATTTCAAAAAGTTGCTTTTCGGGTTTCTCCAAAATGTAAGCATACTTTTCCACCTCTGGTTTTTGGAGGTTAGCGATATCGTCTTAAGCTGATATTTAATATCTAACTAGATGTGATTAACTAGACCACATAAAATCCAAAATTAAGAAGATTTAGTCAAATTTGAATTTTTGAGCAATTTAAAAAAATGTTCTCAGGTTTAAAAAATTGGAAACTTCAGAGCTGGAGGGGGACCCCAAGATGAAGTGCGATCTTCCTGAAATTTTAACCACATCGTTTTGGCATCTATTTTTACCAATCCCGCATAGCGCCCAAGCGAAATTCGTGAAAAAGCATTTCTCGATCCGCCCTAATATACATATCCATAAACTCTAACGATTATACATTTTTGATAATAGAGAACTTAACCATTGGATAGGCCATCAAAAAACATTTCGACCTGTATAAAATCCCAGGAAATTTTTTCAGAACCGATTCTGACAACACTTGTTCTAGAACAGGTCTTCGGTAACCATACACTATTACACTTTAATTATTCAGAACAAGTTAAGTGAAAATTATTGTAAAGCTTGTTCTCTGCAATCAAAGTTTCATAACATTTTGGTTCTCAGGAATTAAAAAAAAATTATATGTCAAAAAAATTACAAAATAAATATCAATTTATTTTTGTAAACCAAGAAAAACACGAAATTCTACAAAAATAACAATATGGTATGTATAATCGTGAAAATTGTTGAAACAAAGGTGAGTAAATTAAATTTTCATTGTCTGGGTCGGGTACTAATAATATTTATTTTTGTTAGCAGAAAATTCATGTTCTGGTATGTCACTTTTTTATGGACCAAAATGCAACTTTGGAGGCGAAAAAGATAAATGTGTGTTAAAAAAATGTAAATATTCCATGTTATGTATATATAATTGTCTTTATCTTTATTTTGTGTTGATTTTATTTTGGTCAATTTTTCATAAATTTGTTAATTTTTTGAGCTAATAAAACCTAAAATTTCCATGTAAATAAAAACTAAATTTTTGTTTACAGTTTTGTCCCGACGTTTCGTCGATTATTTGTCGACTTCTTCTGGGGATTCGTAAATTTTGATATTATTACATTAAAAAATTAATTATAAATAATTTTACATTTAACATGTAATATACAACAAAAAACACGAATATAACAATTAAAACACATCCTAACTTAATATCACAGATTAATTTATGGCTACTTTATAGCTTGAGTTTATGTTTTTGCATTTATTCTTTGCTTAATAAATTAACGCAATTCAAAATATTTCTTTTATTCTCATTTCTGTTCCAAATTTTGCTTCTAAAACCGGTTCCGAGGAACAAAAATATGTTCTAATTTTGTAAAAAGAATCGTTGTTACACAAGAATTAGAACAGGTTCTAGGAAAGTATAAGCTGTTCCACAATCGGTTTTTTGCAACCGAAAATTTAGCTGGGCTGTTCATATAGTTTCTTTTGAAGAAATGGAAAAAACCCTCAAAAAACAAAAAAAAAAAATCCCGTTTTTCCCACTCCCCTTTGACCTGTTAAATGTGAGATTGGGCAGATATAAAAAACAGGTAACTCTTAATTTGCTCCCCTCTTTCCTATATTCAAATTTCAGGACAATCGGTGGGTGCCCTGTGAAAGACCTTCCTTATAAGATCGGTAATAAACCTTACGTCATAATTAAGGGTCGTGGTGGGAAACGTAAAACTGCTTTTTTAGGGTAACAAAATTGAATGGAGAGAAGGAAGGACAACAAAAGCAGGAATCATAATAGGCCAAACTTTGGGCTCTTTGGATGTCATTTTCAAAACTTTTTGTTTTTGGGATTGGCGTCATCCTCACTAACCTAACCTATACTCACTTTATTATTGTAAAGAAGCCAAGTTTGTCAGTTTGTCGATAGAAATCGACCAGCACTTGAAACAAGGGGATTAGGACTATGGTTATATAGTATGAAATATTATGTCTGATTTGATGTTTGATTGACCAATAATGATTCTCTAAAATCTGCTGAAGATTCCTCAGCGGGGATGAAACTGATCAGTACAGATATACTATGAGATGAGTAACTTTTTTAAAGCAACAAATTAAAAATACTCAATTATGACAATATCATAAAAAGAAATATTTTTGGGCCTCGAGCTAGAATAAAACTCTAATCGTATTTTAAAAATATTTTTTTACAAAATACACTACGATTGTGAACTTTAAACAAAGACAGCCTCCAATTTTTTATTTTTTTTGATTATTTTTTCCATTATCAGCTCTGTGATACGCATTTTATCGCTATTACCAAGCGAAATTCCAAAAAGAGGCCATTTTCGGAACAGGCTACTGTATATCCTTACAGCAAAAAGCATAACAAATAAATGTGAAAAAATTTGTTGCGTGGGGTGAGATGTCCCCTAAAACCCAAACGGATCGCCACTCCAAAAACAAAACCACCCCGCAAGTTTTTTTTTTTAGTTTTTAGTTAGTTTTATGTTGGAGTACATAAAAGATTCTGCAATGCCGAATTTAACACTCTCACTTGTTTTTAGTAATTTCGTTATTTTTAATATTATTCCGAAACATGTGTCGATTAAGTCTTGCAAAAATGACCAACATAAATAAATTTAAAACAAAAAATAATTTTCTTGAAAATTATGCTATGAGAATATCATATTTTTAATTAGTAAAGAAAATAATGACCTCGAGACAGAATAAACATCATAACAAAATATTATTTAAAAGTTTTTTTTTTTAATAAAAACTTAGAAAATTGTTAAATAAATATTTCTGTATAATTAGCAAAATAATCTGCTGATTTTTTTTACATTTTGACAATATTTGGATTTAGTCATTTGAATTTTACAAAATATAAAAAATTATCACTTAAAAAAATTTTAAATTTACTTAAAAAAATTCCACAAGCAATTTCTGTAAAAATACAAAATATTCTGCTGAATTTTGTGTTTTTTTCTTAATTCTGCAAACAAAATTAGTAAAACTACAAAAATATATGTTTTATTTTCTAAATCTGAATAATAGAGAATTTTAGTTAAAAATCAATTTAAGCAGAAAATTTTGTAAAAGTTTGTACATTTAAACAGAAAGACAATTTGCAGATTTTCAAAATGAAATCCATCCAAATGTCTTTCCGTGAACTTATTTAAATATTTTTTTACCATATCTGCCTTCCGCCTGTTTTTTACCCACTACTGTATACTAAAAATAATGATGATTATGACAAACAAAAATACTTACTCTTAATTTAAGAAGGAATTCAGTCATATTTATAGAACCGCTACCATCTTCATCAAAGCTATACAATAAGAATTATAAAATTCAAAAAAAAGGAGAAGATTTACCAAAAATGAAAAAGAATATTGTTATAAATTTTTTTAATGTTGGTATTTTTTCATTTATAAATGTAATTAATATTTTGTTTTAAAATCTTCAGTTACCTTCGAAACATTTCCTTAATCTCGTCATTATTCACTTGCAAACCAGTTTCTTTAATACCTTTTGTAAATTCATATTCATTCAAAGCTTTACTGCCATCATCATCCATATTACGGAAAACTCTATTACAGGGTAAAATAATAATAAAAAAAAAAAAACGAAAAAATATAATTATATTAAAATGTTTTATTACCACACATTTAGTATTAAATTTTTTGTTCGCACGGTGGAATGAAAATCATTAGATACTTAGATGAAGGCACCCAAAAGATTTAGAAACAAATATTTTATGATTTTTATCGACATTGAATCAACGAGCATGAATTAACGTTGAATCAACGAGAATCAAAATCAGTGTTCGGAAAAAAAATGTACATGATTCATACGTACCGTCCAAAGAACAAATTCGCTAAACAATTTTTTAGTGGTAGTATCGCTGGCCCTCTTCACATATCTAATTTTGAATATAAAAGGGTTAGCAGTCCGGAAAATATAAAAATACACATATCTCGCTAAAAACTACCGACACGAAAAAAATCTTATAGCATTTTCGTAGCTCTTGGTTTGTAGAATTAGTCCGCTTTTAGATTTTTTGTCGTGTCGGCAGTACTTGGCTAGATATGTGCATTTTAAAATTTTCCGGAATGCTAACTCTTTTAGATTCAAAGTTATGAGCCATAGGGGTCCACACATGTGAAGAGGGCCAGCCATACTACGAAGATCCAAAGAACCGAAAATTTGCAAACATAAATGGTTCCAAAGCAGTTTTGAAGTCATGTTCCTAATTTTGGAAAAACATAGGCCCTTACCACAAGAAAACAAAAAGTCTATTTTAACAAAAGTTTTATTTTAAATTTCAAATTTTCAATACATTTTTTGAAAGTCGATTTTAAAAACAAAAACTATTTGTATGGAAATAAAATTAAAAGCTCATTTTAAATTTATTTTATTTTCTTGTGGTAAAGCTGATAGATTTTAACTAATTTTCGAAGTTCGACAAAAATTTTTAAAATTTTGAAAATTTCCCCGACACAGAAATATTTAAGAGCGAAAAACTCATTAAAATTCGTTTAGGCTCGATACTCCGTTTTAAAATACCTATTCGTAAAATTTAACTTTTATATACACTCAAAAAAAAAAAAAAAATCTTGTAAAATTACCCAAAAAGAATCGTAAAATATTTGTTTGCTACCACCTATTTACAATTTTATTAGTAAAAAGCTTGTAAAATTACAAACAGTTTACAAGCTTTTTACCAATAACATTTTAAATTTACAACTTTTTTCGCGTTATAAAAATTACAGATTTTTCGTAACTTTACTATATTTTGAGCTATCTCCTATTTTATGAGAATTTCTTGCAAAATTTACGAACTTTTTTGTAATTTTACAAGTTTTTTACCAATAAAATTGTAAATGCCCTAGTGAAAAAATTTTGATATGATAACCGAAACCGAATTCTAAAGAAAAAAAAGGAAAAAGAAACAAAAAGAAAAAAAAAAAGAAAAAAAAAGAAAAAAAAAGAAAAAAGGAAAAGAAAGAAGAGGAAAGGAGAGAGTGAAACAAAATGAAAAGGAAAATAAAATAATCTTAGATTTTTTTCTTAGAACTTTCTTTATGAAAAATTTTTTAATTTTTTTTAGGAAAAATTAAAAAAAAATCCATATGAATAATTTGCAAACAATGTTAAAATGTTTCTATATTAAAAGAGTCTCAGAATATTAAATTTTTTCTTTAAAAAATATGAGAATTTTTCTCGACAATAAATTTAAGAATTTGGAAATTTTTTATACGAAAAATTTGAGATTTTTTTTTTTTTAGAATTTTTTAGAAAAAATCTGAGAATTTTCCTATTGGAATAATCTGAAAATTTTTATAGAAAAATTGTTAGATAAATCTAAGAATTTAATAAAAGAAAAATCTGAGAATTTTTTATTAGAAAAAATCTAATAATTCTTCTTCTTTGGAAAAAATCTGAGAAGAAGATGGGTAAAAAGGAAAGAAAGGGAAATTATGTGAGAACTTTTCTCTATTAAAAATGTATAAGAACCTCAAAATTCAAAAATGGTTTTGAATCTTTGAATTTTTTATAGGAAAAAAGTCTCAGAATCTTTAAATTTTTTTATACTTAGGAAAAATAAGAAAAATTTTCTTCAGGGAAAATTTAAGAATTTTTCTATAAAAAAAAAAAAATATTAGAATCTGAGACATTTTCTATAAAAAATACACAGAATATGCGAATTCTTTTATAGGAAAAATATTTTGGATCTCTAATTTTTTCTATTTAGAAAATGTCTCAGAATGCAAGACTTTTTTTTAAAGAAAAACGTCTCAGATTCTGAGATAATGTATCAGAATCTGTGATTATTTCTGTTTAAAAGATGTCTCAGAATATAAGACTTTTTAATAACAAAAGCTGGACCATTTATGTAGGAAAAAATTCATAGAATCTTACAAGGAAAGTATCTCAACCCTTATTAACCGATTTGCCTGAAACTTGAAATACATTTAAAAGAGACGATTTTAAGGTTGGGGTGTCTCGGCTTATCAGCCATATCAGTGATTTAAAATTTCGTTGTCCCCTCATGAAACAATGTGGACCATCGGGAATATTTTGATAACTCCCGAACTAACAGAGATATCGTTAAAGGAAAAAATACGGGTCGACTTAAATTAAATAAAGATTATTTTATATTCATATGGATATCGTAGGTCTATGTCTTCAAATAAAAACACCCCAAAATTAACACCGTTGGAAAGGCATTAAAAAAACCTTTTTTCTCGTATGTAAACATCATATAGTTTCTAAGAAATAAATGGCTGAAAATCCAAAAACGATTTTTTGACCCATCTTTTGAGCCCCGAAATTGCCGAAATGGCCGCTAAGCCGAGACACCACAACCTTAGAATTGTTTCTTTTAATTATATTTTACGTTTCATGCAAATCAGTTCATAAGGGTTGAGATACTTTCCTTGTTAGAAAAAAAAAATTGCTGGATAAATGTCTAAGTATTTACTAAAGGAATTTACCTAGCAAAAATTTCAGGATAAATGTCTCAGAATTTCTCAGTTTTTATTTAGAAAAAATGTTTTAGAATCTGAGACTTTTTTTATAGAAAAAATGCCTTTGACTACTAAGACTTTAGGGAATTCCGGTATTCCGGAATCTGAGAAAATTTCTTACATTGTGAAATTTTTTTCTTTTTGAAAAATGTTTTAGAAGCTAAGACTTTTTATGTAGGAAAATGTCTGAGACAAAGAATCTGAGGCTTTTTCTATAGGAAAAATGTCTCAGAATCTTAGACTTTTTTGTAGAAAACATTTTTTAGATCCTCAGATTTTTCGATTGACTTTTTCTAAGGAAAAGTGTCTCAGAAAACAATACTTTTTCTATAGCAAAATGACTCAGATTCTAGGAAATTGCCGCAAAAAATTTTAAACAGCATAAAAGTCTTAAATTTTTCTAATCTCCGGCACTTTAAAAAGAATAGTGTTTCAAATGCTGAAAGTACGTTTCGGTATCTTAGACCATTTCTGTGGGAAAATAAAATTGAAATAAAATTTCGAAACCTTAGCAGTTTTCTATACAGAAAAACTCGCCAAATCTGAGAAAAAAAATCTGTACGAATAATTTTTCTAAAAATATAAATTTTTGGTGGGAAAATTGCAGAGGTATCTGTGACTTTTCTATATGAAAGTGTATCGGAATCTAAAAATATTTATGAGCAATTGTCATTAACTTTTAATATTTAAGAAAAAAAAATTGCGATTTTTTTTTCGTGGCACATTGATAAGACTTTGTAGGTAAATAACATTATAAATAAGTAATTCAAATCCGTCAGCGTGCATTAATTTGAGCGATCGCACCCAAAACTATGGCGGTTTAAAATTAAAATTTTTAAAAAAAATTGTCAAAATTACATTTTTTATCCGAAGTTAACCAAACGTACCATTTTGTATTATGCTTACCCAGAGCTAAAATATATATTCAAACATGCATAAAATCTTTGCTAAATATTGAGATATTTGCATTTAACCAATTTTTTTTCGGCACATTTTCCAATATTTTGGAAATAAAAATGTTTCCAGCGGTTTTATTTTTTTTAGAAAAATATTACCAAACGCATTAAAAAAATCTCAACAAATTCTTAGTTAACACCATTTTTCTATCTCTAATAGGTAAGAAACAGCAGTGGTTTAAAGGGAACATGTTTGAAAAAAAAATTTTAATAATTTTGAATTTATTTTTTTTTTTAATATTAAATGTCTAATTTTACAGTGTTGTCCTTCACTGAATATTGAAACTATTTAAAGTATGATTAAAAATGCTAATATTAAGGTTATTACGAAAATTTATATTTATTACTAATTTTATCAAGGTTATAAAAAATTTTAGCGATTTTTCGCGATTTTCGCGACTGCAAAAATCAATGGACTAATTTTGAAATATTATTTGAATAAGACATGTCAAAATCTATCAAAATACACTTCTTTTCTACTTTATTTAAGTAATGTAAGATTTTATATAACCATTAAATTTAAAGGTATCAAAAATTTAAAACCACCGAAAAACTGCTTAAACGTTAAATTTTTTCGGGTGCGAATTAATTGAAGATAGAGAATTAAAAAGACTACCAAACGCGCCTTTCACCGACCAATTTCTATAAGCGGCCTGGATGTGCCTTACAAAAAAGTGAAAACTGAAAAACACCGCGGAATTCGCCAATATTAACTTTTGATCAATGTTGCTTTCCATGATTTATTATATTTGCACATACCATTGTTTCTACATGTTCAACTTTCAGCCAGGCACATTTGGCTGTCAAATAATGCAAAACTAAAATATCGAAATTTTGCAAAAAATTTAAAAAGTTCATAAAATTTTTGCAATTGAATATTTTTTGGGTGCGTTTGTAAATCAAGTGGGAAATGGTAAATTATAAAGTTCACAAAGCATTCGGAACCATTCGGAAAAAAACTGGGAGTGTGCCTCGCAAAAAACATACTTTTTAAAAAATTCACGATTTTTCTTCCCATCTTTGGAGAGCTGCAGCTTCGTAACCATTGCGAGCACATCACTCGAATCAGTCTCAGATTGTGCATATTTACAAGTGCTTTTACCACGTGTATTTGAATTTTAAAATTACAGTTTGCACCAAAAGCTACAATCAAAAAACCTCGAAAAATTGAAAATTGAAAAAATTGGTATCAAAGATTTAGGTCCATGTAACTTTTTTCTTATTGATGGCACATCCACTGAACCTACATCAAATAATTGCCCAAGTCTACTGATTAAACGGTATTAAATTTGGAGCAATAGCTTTAACGCACCCAACAATATGGAAATTTGAACGAAAAATTTCATGAGAGTATCAAGCGATTTTTTTACATTTTTCAACTTTGCACGTTCCTTACCATGAGATAATGAGACTACTTGCGCTGTGCCTTTGCAGAATTACTCATTATGGTTCCCTTAACATACCTACATTCACAGGTACCACCTAGTTTACAAATAAAAATGTTATTGCGAAATTAGTAAAATATCACAAGCGTTAAAAGTTAATGACAAAAGTCCTTATAAAGCAAGAATTTTATAAATTCTTAAAGCTTTTCTGTAAAAAAAAATGCCTCAGAACATAACAATTTTTCTATTAGGATAATGTGTCAGAACCATAAAATTTCTCTATAAGCAAATGTCTCAGAAAAATTTCAGAATCCGTAAACTTTTTTTGAAAAAACAAGTCTGAAATCTGACATATTTTCTATTGGAAAAATATTTCAGAATCTGGGTCTTTTACAATAAAAAAAAAAGGACCTGAGTATTTCTTAAGAAGACATTTTCCAAATTTTAAACATTGTCTTAAGTTTTTAAACCATTTAAAATTTTAAATGTTTCTATAGAAAAATCAATATAAACAAGAGGTAAACATTAAAAACCTTGACTAATGATTTAAATCCGAACTGAGGTTCCCTGCAAAATACAAATTTTTTGAGTAAAATGAAAAACGTATACGTTTTCTACGTATCCGCTTGTCATTTTTCAATCCGTATTTCTCTTGGTTTTATACCGTTTTTTGTTTACACAATAGATTTTATACACAATTTTGACAGATATTATTACAAATATTATAGTCTGAAGGCACCTTAGTAATCAAAAATGAAAATATTGAAATTTTCAATTAATTCTGGCCAGTAAAAAATATCGATATCTTAAAAAAAGTTGGACAACAAAACAAAAAAAGAAAAAAATATTTTATGTATAATGTTCCACCGTTTCTTCTATAAGATAATTTTCATTCTCATACCGTATTTATATAGTCTAGTTATTTTTAAAATGAAAATATTAAAATAATAATAATTACCTTCCCAAACCAATAATGCCAGTAGCACCACGAGACAAACAGAGAGCACGTAATTTCGTTATGGGATCCATTCCACCAGCTGCAAGTTCTTTTAGTGATTTATTGACAGTATTAGCTTCGAGCTGTTGAAAATCCTATGGTAACAATAACAGGCAAATACGACAAAATGACAACAAAAATCACAATATTAATTGTTAACAATTAAGAAATTGAGGATAAATTTATCATATTAAAAATAATTTTTATTTATATTTGAATTATTTAAATGTACGCATTGTATTTTATCACACACACACACAGACTGAGAGTTAAACAAAATAAAAAGGAAATTTATTAAAATAAAACATAATTAATAAGCGGATTTTATAATGTTTAATTAAGCGTAAGAACACAGTGTGATATGAATACTTTATTTATACATTTTTTTTAGTATTGAATTAAATATTATATACGAATTATTAAACAAAAGCAGACGACAGGACTCACTGAATTTTAATATGTTAATATGTGTTTAAATATTAATGAATTTAATATTTATTTAATTTAATGATATGTATAACATTTGTTTTCGGTTTTTTTTTCTGAAGGACTTCCTTTATATTTTCTCACAAATTTATAAATTTATTCTATAAATAGATTTTTATTATACCTATACATTATCCTTATTTAATATGTACATCACATGTATACTAGGGTGGTTCATGAAATACAAATTATGAATTTTTAATGGAACACCTTGAAAATATCTCAACGAAAAATAATAAGAAGAAAAAATTAGAGTCCGTCAAGATCAAAATGGATCAACTAGTGTAGGAAAGGTACAAGAAAAAATTTGCCTATCGAAAAGAATTTTAATATGCAGCCTAAGTCCAAAAATGGTTTGATAACACTGTACAAAAATTTCAAACTTTTTCCAAAATTTCGAAATTCTGACGATTAATAAAGGCGACAAAAAAATGTGCGTGTCTCTGCGTTTTAAAAGATCACATTGGAGTTTTATTTTAGAGGCGGTTAAAGTTTCCCATCTTTAGCCTGATATTTTATTTTTATATGTGGGTGACAAACCGACATTTAAAATCCTACTGATGATAACACTAACTGGAGTGTTTGAAACCGGTATGGGAATACCAGAAATGTTTAAAGTTTTTAGAAATTCAAATTTCTTCTCTATATTCTAAAGTTTTCTAAATATATGTGGGTCATTCCATAACAAATCGCACAATTTTGGATACGACCCCTTCGAATTCACTCATTTTTATACCCTCCAACAACAGTATGGGAGTATACTCACTTTGACATTCTGTTTGTAACTCATCGAAATATCGGTCGGGGACCTCATAAAGTATATGTGGGGCATTCCATGTCAAATCGGACACTTTGAAAAAAAGTTTTTAGTACCCTTCGAAAATTCCTTCGTGGTAAATTTTCAGATTTTTTTGATGACCCGTTCAAAAGATATCGAATTTTTAAAAATTGGTGTTTGTTCCTTTACTCAAACTTCTTCAATAATGGTCCAAATTTCGAATTGTTCTTTTCAAAATTTTTGTTTTTTTTACGTACTTTAAAAAAAAAATCCCAAAAACTTCTTAAAAGCGATCTAGTATGTGATTTTTAAGTTTTAAAATTTAAATCTCATTTTTGAAAATGTTTGTACTCTTCGATTTTTTTGAAATTTTTTTGTGTAAAACTTCTATTGATTCTACAAATTTTTTGCCCAGGAGGTTCGTGGGATAACGATTATTACTATTTTTTAAAATTTGTTGAAAAAATTTTATTGTAATTTTCCAATCTAAAAATTATTTCTACTGCTCCAATGGTGCGTCATTTATAAGACCGACCTAGAGCTGCAAAACTATCGATAGTCGTCCCATTCGATATTTTCGATAGTTTGTTTTTAAACTATAGATACTATCGATGGTATCGGATATTTTAAAGAATTGTAAGTTTTTGCATAAAATTACGTTGTTCTCTATTAAAACTGGGTACTTCTGGACACATAAATGATAGTTTTTGCCGATCAATGCCACTCCAAACTAACTACGGCGATCTTCCACCGTGCCTTGCTTGTTCTGCCCAGACATTTTATTTAATATTCACACGAGATTACTATCATTGTCTTTATACTTTAAAACGTAAGATTTTTACAAAATAATATAAAGAATTTGCAAATTGTTCACTTTTTGATTATTTTTTCATCAAATGGCAATCTATATGAGGGTAATGTTTTTTCGGCGATAGTATCGCTTTCGGGTAAAAACTATCGATAGTCCGTTTCAAAAAAAACTATCGATACTATCGATAGTACCATCGATAGTTTTGCAGCTCGGTCACCGACCCCCATTAATTTTTACGTCTTAACATTTCCTTGGAACAAACTTATACCCTATCTCCAATTTCTAAGGGGGATTTCACACAAAACGACATTTTTTAAAATTAGATCCAACTGCTCTAACTGCCCTAATAGTGCCCTTAGAGCAACAAAATGTACGACCGACCCACAATATTTTTTTAGTATAAACACACCTACTACCCTTTATCACTAATTGTTAAGGCGGTCCTCATACATTTTTTTTTTATTTTTTGTAAATTTGTTTTATTTAATCAGCTTCTACCGGTCCAATGGTGCGTCCGAGAGGGGTAATTAGGGTCATTACTGAGACCGACCCCCATTTATTTTTACCCTTCAACATTTTTTTAAAACATACCTACGCCCTATCTCCACTCCCTAAGTAGGCTCCCATACAAATAACAGTTTGAGCAAATTTTATAAAAATGTAATTTTGAATGGAAGCCTACTTAGGGAGTGGAGATAGGCCTGTGGTACGTTTTCCAAAAATGTTGGAGGGTAAAAATAAATGGGGGTCGGTTTCACTAATGACCCCTCTCGGACGCACCATTGGACCGGTAGAAGCTGATTAAATAAAACAAATTTACAAAAAATAAAAAAAATTGTATGGAGACCACCTTAACAATTAGAGATAGGGGGTAGGTGCGTTCAGAGAAAATGTTTGGACTACAAAAATATTGTGGGTCGGTCATACATTTTATTGATCTAAGGGCACTATTAGGGCAGTTAGAGCGGTTGGAGCAAATATTAAAAAATGTTGTTTTGTGTGGGAGCCCCGTTAGAAATTGGAGATAGGGTTATTAGTTTGTTCCAAGGTAATGTTAAAACGTAAAAATTAATGGGGGTCGGTTTTATAAATGACCACTCTAAGACGCACCATTGGAGCAGTAGAAATGATTTTAAGAGTGGAAAATTACAATAACTGTTTTTCAACAAATTTAAAAAAAATAGTAATAATCGTTATCCCACGAACCTCCTGGGCAAAAAATTTGTAGAATCGATAGAAATTTTACACAAAAAAATTTCGAAAAAATCGAAGAGTACAAAGATTTTCAAAAATTAAATTTTAATTTCAAAAATTAAAAATCGCATACTAGAGCGCTTTTAAGAAATTTTTGGGATTTTTTTTTTAAAAGTACGTAAAAAAACAAAAATTTTGAAAAAAAAAAATTGAAATTTGGACCATTATTGAAGAAGTTATGGGTAAAAGAAGTTTGAGTCTGTCAAACTCCATATAAAAAAAATAAATTTTGGCAACGCGAGGAATTATAGGGAAATTGTAAAAAAAGTTTTCACGCATTTTTATTATACAAGACAATTTAAATTGTCGTGAAAAAGTGACATTTCAGTTTTGTTATGATCGTTTCTTTCTTATAATTGTCAAAAGTTGTTGATTTTTAAATATTTTATTGCGATTTGAGGCGTTTAAAGTTTAAGTCAAATTTTCACTGCAAGAAACAGAGTACTTAGCTTTAGGAACAAACTACCAATTTTTTAAAATTCGATATCTTTTAAACGGGTCATCAAAAAAATCTGAAAATTTATCACGAAAGAGTTTTCGAAGGGTACTAAAAACTGTAAACAAATTGGGGAAAAAAATTTAAGAGTGTCCGATTTGACATGGAATGCCCCATATATATATATTATTGATCCATGATCGATTCTAAGACATTCTGTGAATGTCCAACTGTCCGTCTGTCTGTAGATGGCACGATGTAGTCCAAAATAAAAGAGCTATCCTCCTGAAATTTGGCACGAATATGTTTCATGGTTCTAGGCAGGTTAAGTTCGGAAATGGGCAAAATCGGACAAGGGGGAAAAAGTTCCCCCTTGAAGAACTAAAGCAACCTCTGAAAAAATACACTTTTTATAACCTACACCACTCTGTGGTACAGGGTATAATGTGTTTGTGCTGATGTTTGTAACTACCCGAAATATTGGTCCTAGACCTACCTTCAAGTATACCGATCGACTCAGAACTACTTTTTGAGTCGATTTAGCGATGTCCGTCCGTCCGTCCGTCTATCCGTCCGTCCGTCCATCTATCGGTTTAAGCACGATACAGGTCGCAATTTTCAATCATTTGACTTGAAATTTGAAACTTAAGCATCTTTTGGCCCAAGGACGAAGCCTATTGAAAATCAGTCCATGTTAAGACCTAGCCCCCATACAAACGCCCCCTTTGGATTCGGCTTAAATGACTCTAATAACCGTATTATAATAGATATCACTTTGAAATTCAGCAGGTAATCAAATTTTGTATGCAAAAATCACCATTCCAAATTTTAAAGGTATCGGTCCCTCTGGTAGTCCCCATACAAACCACCTTCCCGATATTCACATAATTCCCTCAAAATTCATACAAATGGATATATTTGATAAAAATTTTATTTTTAGGTGTTAAACGTGTATTTTAGTAACCTAATCAAATCGGAATATAATTGGACCATTTTTGGACTTAGTCACCCATATAAAAATTTCGACAGATATTCAGTTAAATTGGTATATTGACAAAAAAATAAAATAATTCCACTAAAATTTGATCTGTGTGTGTTTTCTACATTAAATAAAGATCTAACAAAATACAGAGACAATCGGCCCATGTTTGGACTTGGGACCCTTTTCCCGGAAAACACTGGTGTAGGGTATCAAATGGTAGGTGTTGACCGACTATAACTTTCTTACTTGTTTTACATGTTTTTTTGTATTTTTGTTAAATAAATGAAACATTTGGTATATTTATCGCGATGGGAAAGTGCTCTCAACGTCCCCCACTGACGTATTAATTGGAATTTAAAATTTTATACGTACTGATTTAATTGCAGCCTATATTGTGTTTATATGGACAGACAAACTGACGGAAAAATCAGCTCGAAAAGTAATTTTGGGTCGATCGGTTTTATGACAAATACTTCTTGTTGTTACAACAGAGCTCAGTGGCAGAGCATCGTAGGTTATAAACATTACAATTTCTACACTCAAAAAAATAAAACTGTAAAGTTAGCATAAAATTTAGTTAAATTTAACTAAAAAACACCTGATTTTGAACCTACTAAATTTGTAGTTAATTTAACTAAAAATATTTAGTTAACTTTTCGTAGAATGAATGTAGCAAAAAAAAAACGTAATATTGATTTCATACACTAACACTTATTTTTTTCTTTTTTTTTCCAGCTTATGAGATTTGCATAGAAGGCTACACAAAAATTTCTAAAATTTTTTCACTTTGCAAATATGTTACTAGAAATCTGCAAATTAATTAATAAAAATTCGTAAACTCAGTTTTAAAGTCAACAAAAAAAATTAATTCAAAATTTGTTCAAAACTAGTATTTTCGTAAATTGAACTTAACTAAAAAAAGTAGTTAAAACGCTGACTTAAACTAAAATTTGCTAAAAAGCCAGTAAACTGGAGTTAACAAAAAAAAATTTGTTAATTTTAGAGTTTTATTTTTTTGAGTGTATTTAGCAAAGTCCAAGGGAATGTCATTAATGACATTATCACCATACTAAACTAAACAAGTAAAAAAGTTAAATTCGGCCTTGCCGAATGTAGTGATACCCTCCACAATTTCAAAAGATTATTGCAAAAAACTTTATTTAAAAGGAAATTACTTTTGAAAAAAAAAAAATTTTTTTAAAAAAAAAATTCCGCGAAAAAAAAAATTCCGCGAAAAAAATTTTGATAAAAAAAATCCGCGATTTTTTTCTTTTTTTGTCAAAAAATATGTTCGTACTTGTTTAAATACCATTTGGTGTTTAATTATGTTTACATATATCAACCAGAAGCCGAATTAAAGCATTTTGTATTTTTAGGTTATGTTGAATGTACTGAAATTTTTGAGGTGTGCTTACATTCTCGTTCATAACTTTTGAACCGCTGAACCGATATCGCTCAAATGCAATACCAAACTTCTCGGGAGAACTTCCAATAAATATGTTAAGTTTCAGTCATCTCTGTGCAATATTTTGTCTGCGAGAGCATTTTCCACAGACAGACGGACAGACGGACAGACGGACATCGCTAGAATGTCTTAAAATCGATCGGGCATCATGAATATATATACTTTATGGGGGTCCCAGACCGATATTTCGATGAGTTACAAACGGAATGACAAACTTATATATACCCTATATCACTAAGTGGAGGGTTTAAAAAAAACAAGTTGTCTACATTTCAGCAGCTTACTTTTTATTTTTTCTACCGATTTTCCGTCGTTGTTCTTTCAAACCTTTTCTTAAGTCCTTGAAAGATTCAATGGTGTCCTAAATTTTATAACTTTATTAAATTTTTCCACCCTAGTATTTAATATTTACAAGGATATATATACAATTTATTTTTTGATTATTATACTTACATTTATAGATTTTGTTTGTAACGATTGACGGCATGACATTAGTAAAACCATTATAATCAATAAAAGTTTTCCAACCCATCCCTTTTTAGTCTATTAGAAAAAATTACATAAAATTAGTCATATGTTTGTATATATGTATGAATATTGTCCCATTAATTCATTAGCCATGAAAAGGTAAAAAAGAATGATAGATGTATTCATGCATCAACAATATATAGAGTGATCCAACAAAAAGTTTTAATTTTAATTTAAATAAATTGGTATAAATAAATATAGGTATACACTAAAGGTGTCCTTACGACTAAGGTAATTTTTCAAAATCACTTTTTAATACCTGGTAGGGTCCTAAATTGTAGTTTAGTATCTAAAAATTAGTGAGCCAAAATTTGGGGACAATCGGATAAAAATAACTCGTGCCGAAAATGGATTGAATTTTTGGGACACTCTTATATGATGAAAAAATCCATTTTTTTCTAGTTTTTTTAAAAATATTGGTATATGGTATTTTTTGTTAACTTTTTGTTAAATAATATTAAAATGGTGATAAATTACCTTTCCAAAAAGCTTAAATAAATTCAAATCGGATAAAAAATAAGCAGTTTACGCATACATGCCCCAGACCATTGCATGGTTATTAAAGCCAAAATTTAAAAATGTTTAAAATTTTTAGGCAAAAAAAAATAAAAAATAATAATTTTTACTTTATAATGTTATTATATACATGTTATAGATAAAAACTAACAAATATGGTAGTCTAGCTTTTTTTTAATTTGGCGTGGGTACCCAGCAAAACTTTGGTAATGGGTAGTGATTATATAACACATTACCAGGTAATGTATATACCTTATTTGTAGCATTATTTTAGGAAGTCTTACCAAACATTTGTTCCACAACGTATTATTTTAAAGTGAAAAATAATGCATTACTAATAATTTGCTACGTAATGCATGATTATTGGAAAAATGTATTTCATATTTATTATTTCTAAACAATTAATCATGGATGACTTATATTTGGTTACATTATGTATTATTTGAAAGTTTGAAATAAGGCATTATTTATAATTGGATGCATAATGCATTACAATAACATAAAAAATAATTATTTTATAAAAAAATGCATAAGTTTAAACTAGAGATGGGCTCACGACACGAAATTTCTAACGACACACACTCACGAGCATATTTTATCTACTTACACTCACTTACAATCACGTTAGTAAATTTAATACAAAATTACTTTTTCACTACTCGTAACACCTTATATATTATCTTCTGGTATGCTATATTATTTCATTTCTCGTAACCTGTAAAATATCATATATTTTACACCTTACTCGTATTCTTCGTTATAAATTTATGACTTATTTTATACCTTACTGGTATTCTTTGTGATAATATGGATGCATTACTTTGAGTCTCATCGCCTGTTAAAATCATCAATGCTGCAATGTATAAAATAAGAGATCATATACCTTATTTTATACCTTATTTGGTAATCTAAGTTTTGCTGGGTAGTTATATATTTTCCGTGGATTTCAAAGAAAATGTGTTTTTCTATGATAATTTAGGTAATATGGGGAAAAAAATTTCTGTATTGTATTATACGAAGTAATATACATAAAATCTGTAAATTTTTTGAGAAATCGGGCATCTTTAACCCCTTTTTGTCGAGGTGAAATGACAAATTTGAGACATTATACATTTCTAAAATACAAAATATTTACGTTTTACACTTCGTTCTGTACAATAAAGAAAAAAATGTCCCATATTTGCTAAATTATATTAGAAAAATGCATTTTTTTTGGAATACGCGGAAATTTTATCACTACCGCCACCAAATAAAAAAAAATCTTGACTACCATATCTGCGATTTTGAATCGTAAACATGTTGTCAATATGATCGTAAAGTAAAAATATTTTTTCTTTATTTTTTTATGTAAAAATTTTGAAAATTTGGAAATTTTGGCTTTAAAAACCATACAATGGTCTGGGACATGTATGCGAAAAATGCTTATTTTTTTATCTGATTTTAGTTTTATTAGTATTTTTATATAGGTAGTTTAATACCATTTTCATATTGTTTCACAAAAAATGTAACAAAAAATAACAAATACGGGGGGGTGAAATAAAGCCATAGGCAATAAGGCCATACGGCCTTATTTCCCAATGAGTTGAGAAATAAAGCCATATGGCCTTATTACCAACCACTGTTGGAAATAAAGCCATATATGGCTTTATTACTCATTTGAAAATTTATAAAAGTATTCGCCATTAATTTCCGGAGAGTGTAGGGGAAAATGTGGAAAAATTTTTCCACTAAAATCCTGCTACCCAAAAAAAAAATTATTTAGCGAAGCCGCTAAATTAATTTATGGAGTTAGTAATCCTTAAGCCCGGCCGAAGGTCGGCTACACAGAAAAACTTTTTTGTTAAACAATCTTTTAATTAAAATTAAAAATCCTGCTAACAAAAAAATGGTGTCTCTAGGCCCCTCTGAGTTCAAAGGTTCCTGGAATTTAAAGAAAGTTAAATAAAAAACTCAAGGTCTTATCGCCCAAAACCGTAAATGTCATATCGCCCAAGCTGCGACATTTAGCCCAAAATGATGGGTTTAAAAATGTTATTTCTCCCAAAACAAAATTGTCAAAAAATCCGAAATATTTTTTTTTGGGCGAAATGTCGAAGTTACGACTTGTATGATTGGTTTTTTTGTAATGAAGGTTTTCTGCGTAGACGGCCTTCGGCCGGGCTTAGGGATTACAAACTCCATGCATTAAACCCACCCTCTCTGCAAACCAAAGCTATTTTGGTTATCAGGCCTTTTTGAGGCATAACAAACTTGATAGCGCAAAGGCCTGCTACCCTAGAAAGCTTTACTTTGCGGAGAGGGTGGGTTTAAGAGTAGAAACAGAACAAGCACGGCACGGGGGACGGTTGCCGTTGCCGGAGAATATAGGCCCAAAACAATGACGGGGGACGGCGACGGCAAAAACTGTCATTTTTGTTCAGTGGTGCTAAATTTTAATAAAATTAGAGTAATTTTACGGAAAAAAATCGCTTATGACATAGTCAATGTGATTAAGTTGGCACTACTGTACGTTTGTTACACCATTGTGAATGAAAAAATAAAAAATTGTTGTGAAAATGTGGTAACCCTGGAGTGTGAGAGGGAGGGAGATTGAGAGAACCCGTAGATAAAATAAAATAAGTTTTAATTTTTTGTCGTGCCGGTCACGGTTTTTAACTGTCAAATCGTATGGAAAAAGTCGTGCCGGGCTTGTTCTGTTCCTACCTTAATGCATGGATTTTGTAATCCCTAAGCCCGGCCGAAGGCCGGCTACACAGAAAAACTTTTTTTGTTAAACAATCTTTAAATTAAAAACCCTGCCAATAAAAAATTGGTGCCTCTAGACCCCTCTAAGTTCCGAGGATCGTGGTATATGTGGTTTTTTAATTTAAAGATAGTCAAAAAAAAATTTTTGCGTAGCCGGCCTTCGGCCGGGCTAAGGGATTACAAACTCCATAAATTAATTTAGCGGCTTCGCTAAATATTTTTTTTTGGGTAGCAGGATTTACGGGGAAATATATTTCCACATTTTCAACTGATATGGCTTTATTTCCACTTTGGTTGCAAAATCAATATGACATTATTACTCAATCGTGTTGGTAATAAAGCCATATGGCATTATTTCCCATTGAATTGAGAAATAAGGCCATATGGCCTTATTGCCTATGGCTTTATTTCACCCCCCCCAACAAATACCAATGTTTCTCAGAAAACTACAAAAAAAGGGTTTTTCTTTCATCTAAGAATCTCCCAAACTTCAATCCATTTTCGGCACGAGTTATTTTTAGCCGATTGTCCCCAAATTTTGGGCTCACTCATTTTGAGATACTAAAGAACAATTTAGGTGACAGGACATAATCCCCACGGACATTACCCCCATAACGGAAATGGGGATTATGACCGAATTCATTACGGGCATAATCCCCATAATAGTTGTGGGGACTATGACCGTTTCCAAAACGGTCACAATCCCAATGGGGACTATGTCCGTTCCTTGTTGGGATTACGACCGAATTTTTTTCGGTCATAACCCTTATTCACATTATTGGGAGTAAGTCCAAAGCAATTTCGGTCATAATCCCCGTTTTCTGCAGAGAGGGTGGGTTTAATGCATGGAGTTTGTAATCCCTAAGCCCGGCCGAAGGCCGGCTACGCAGAAAAACTTTTAAGTGAAAAAAATTCTTTTAATTTTGGGGATTATGACCAACTAGTATAGAAGACATAATCTCCATAAAGGGGATTATGGCCATTTGTTACGTGGTCATTATCCCCATAAATCTGGGAATTATGTCCGTTTTTTATTGGGATTATGTCCAAATAACTTTCGGTCATAGTCCCCACTACCATTATGGGGATTATGACCGAAATAAATTTGGTCATAGTCCCCATAACGGAAATGGGGATTATGTCCGTGGGGATTATGTCATGTCACCAACAATTTAGGACCCTACCAGGTATAAAAAGTTGTTTTTCGTTTTTAAGGACACCTCTAATCGGGACATTTGGTGTGAAATGCATCATATGTTGGGTCTTGGGTTTATACAAGAAACAAAAACAAACCCTTTTAGTTTTTCCCAAACTTTCCATTTTTTAACATACTTTTCTTATTTATTGTTTCTTAAAAATCTAATTCAAAGTACTACCAACATGAAAAAAAAAAAGCCAAATTGGTCCGGTCGTATGTAGTCGGCTTATACCGATTTCAAATATGTTGACAAAAATGGGCGTTAAAATTTGAGTAAACAGTTAAGCTTGTACATAAGATTACCTAAGGATTTCAATCATTTGTACCAAATTTTAACGGAATCTATAAAGAAGCATTTTTTTATGTTGAGAGAGTTTGGGTAATATAATTTTAGATATATCCCTAAAAAGTCGACGTAGGCAATTTTTTTTCAAACAAACTATTTCCGACAAACTATTTCCGACAAACTATTTCCGACAAACTATTATAACATACATATAAACAAAAATAACAAAATCGGTAAAGCCGTTTTAAAATGTTGCATTTTTAAACATATTGAAAAAAGTGGGCGTACAAGTCGTCGAGGGCAATTATTATTTCCGTAAATTCCTTTGTTGGACTATGAAATCATTAAAGAAGAAGTTTGCAACGTAAATCCAGCCGTTCTCCGCTTTAAGATATATCGAAAAAGTGGGAGTGGACAATTTTTCTTTCCGTAAAACCTTAGTTGTACTATGACGAACGTAAAAAAATAGCCAAATCGGTTCTGCCGTTCTTACATTTTAGATATAATGAAAAAAGTGGGCGTATTAAAATTTTCTTTCCGTAAACACCAAAGTTGGACTATGACGAACATTAAAAAAAAACATACATCGGTCCAGTCGTTTTCCGATTATAGATATCAGGAAATCCAGCAAAGATTTTATAAAATCTGACCGAGGGTCTTCAAATTTATCTTATTTTTTGTACACATGTGCTCCATAGAGCCAATTAAACATATCCATTTTCAGTTTTTTTATGTTTAAAAAAAATCGCGATTTTTTCGCGAATTTAATTTTCTTCAAAAATTTAAAAAATCAAAAAAGTATGCTACTTTGAATAGCCATATCTTCGGAAGTATCTATCGGATTTCTTCAATTCAAAAAGCATTCGATTCAGACGATAGTCTTACTTTATATTAATGTAATAAAAAAAATATTTTTTAAAAAACGTGCATTTTTGATGCAAATGCATTTTTTGGATGCATTTTTTTAAACTTTCTCCCCCTTCAATTTTTTTTAAACCTACATAAATCGAAAATATAGCATTTTTTACACAAAATTGCGTACCGCTTTATTTGTGACGGAGTTTCGTAAAAACTTTGTAATTTTTTTAAAAATACCTTATTGGTTTTTCCATACAATTTTTTTATAAAATTCATAAAATAACAAAAAAAATTTTAGTCTAAGGAAAAACTACATAAGCATTTTTTAAAAAAATCACGAAAATTTTGTGAAACGCCGTCACAAAAAAAAATGTACCCAATTTTATGTAAAAAATGCTATATTTTCGATTTATGCAGGTTTGAAACAAATTGAAGAGGGAGAAAGTTTTAAAAAATGCATCCAAAAATTGCATTTGCATCAAAAATGCATTTTTTTAAAAAAATATTTTTTGTTAGTACATTGGTATAAAAACGGATAATCAGTTGAATCGAATGCTTTTTGAGTCGTAGAAATCCGATAGATACTTTCGAAGAAATGGCTTTTTAAAATTACATACTTTTTTGATAAAATTGCAAAATAAACATTAAATTGATTTTTTGTATGGAAAAAATCAAATAAGTAGTTTTAAAAAAATCAAGAAAATTTTTTGAAACGCTGTCACAAAAAAAACGGTACTCAATTTTGTGTAAAAAATGCCATATTTTCGAATTATGCAGGTTTCAAAAAAATTGAAGGGGGAGAAAGTTTTCAAAAATGCATCCAAAAACTGCATTTGCATCAAAAATTCACTTTTTTTGGAAAAACTTTTTTTTTATTGCATTGGTATAAAAAAGGACGAACGATTGAATCAAATGCTTTTTGAATAGTAGAAATCCGATAGATACTTTAGAAGATATGGCTCTTCAAATTAACATACTTTTTTGATATTTTAAATTTTTGAAGAAAATTAAATTCGCGAAAAAATCGCGATTTTTTTAAAATTAAAAAAACTGAAGATGGATATGTTTTATTGGCTTCATTGAGAATGCATACCGTTAATATAAAGAAAATCGAAAGACCTAAGGTCAGAAAATAGCATTTTTTATGTGTTTTCTGGTGGATTTTGTGATATATAAAAAGTGGGTGTAAAAAGGGGGTTGTCTAAAATTCTTTCTGTAAAAACCTAAGTTGGACTATGAAGAACATTTGATAAAAAAGTTTAGCCAAATCGGTCCAGCCGTTTTCCGATTCTAGATATATCGAAAAAAAAAGTGGGCGTCAAAGTGGGCGTAATATATTTTTCTTTCCGTAAGTACCTAGATTGGTCCATGATGAGTATTAAGAACAAAAATTCATCAAATTGGTCCAGCCGTTTTCCGATTTTAGATATAACAAAAGAGTGGGCGTGGTTAAATTTTGTTCCGTAAAAATCTAAGTTGGACTATGACGAACATTAAAAAAAAATATAGCCAAATCGGTAAGCCATTCTCAAATGATGCAATTACCAACGAACGGCATTCGATTTTTATTTATATACATATATAGATTTTGTTATTTATCAAATATCTATCAGTAATTTTTTTAGACAAAACTAAAACCTCTTAATGAATCACCCTCTATTTTCAATAATAACTACTTGTGTTTATATATTTCTTTCCATACCATTGCAAATAATAAAATAGATTTTTATTGTGATTATATATAAAGTGTGTCAACATCTCATCATATATGTACATTAGGGTATCCCGAATTTTATTTTATTTTTTTCTTTCTGAATACGTCTACATTAGATAGAATATTTAAAAAAAAAAATTAAATTTCTTAAGCTAAATATAATATGTTATTATTGTTCTTTAAAGACTACAGAGAATAAAATATGTGATTTAAAACTTTCAAATATATTTCTTATCAACAAAAAAAAAAAAATAAAAAGTTAAAGAATTTTCGGGACAACCTTTAACACACGTTCGTACAAAAGTTTTTCTACATAATATTTTTAAGTGTCTTAATTCATAAAATTTATTATTTAATTAATGAATTTGTCATTAAATAAACAATTATTTAATAGACTCATCAATATAAAAAAGTTTTAATAGCAGATATTATGATATAAATAGAGATAAAAAGAGATAATAAGGATGCTGAAAAAATAAATAGGAAACTAAATAGAAATAAAGTTATTTAGAAATGGTAAACTGTTGTATATAATAATGGAATAATCTCTTTTGAATCAGCAGAGAACTGTCAAACATCCGTGTCTGGAGAGAAACGGTCCTCTAACCGGTTTGTTCCTTAAAAGCAACTTTTTCATGGCTAAGTTCTTGGACAGGGTCAATTGATACCTGCACTCAAAACAATAACTCTGTAAAATAACTGTAATCTCAATTCAACATATATTTGACAGAGTTTCCTGTAAAAATTCAGATTTAAAGAAAATACTGTGTATTTTGATGTGACAAAAAAACAGAGTTTAATCTGTGATTTTACGTTTAGCTTTGTAATCTTTATTTAACAGATAATTAAAAGAGTTTTCTGCTAAAATACAAATTTAAAAAAATACTTTGATTTTTTTTTGTAACCAAAAACTAAGTTTTATTTCTATTTTTACTTATTACTATGTAATCTTAATTTCATTGTTAAAAACAGAGTTTTCTGTAAAAACACTGTTTAGAGTAATTTTTTTTTTGTTACCAAACACCAAAATTTTATCTGCACTTGTACAATTAACTAAACTCTGTAAATTTAAAGAGTTTTTGTCTGTAAAGTTTGGGTTGCATCTTAATTTTTACTAAAATTTACTAAAAACTTTTCTTTTTTATGTGTAGGTTTATTTTAGCTCGAGGTCGTTATTTTCTTTACTAATTAAAACTATAATATTCTCATAGAATAATTTTCAAGAAAATTATTTTTCTATTTTAAATTTATTTGTGTTGGTAATTTTTGCAAGACTTAATCGAAGTGTTACGGAATTTGTCAGATTTCATTGTCCTGATTATATAAAAAATATAAAAACCCTAAACAACAAGTAGCAACAGGATTTTAATGACAAATCGTTATGATCAAACTAAAATATTAATTCGACTCTACTCCCATTGGGAATTAAAAGATGAAAATTATACCATCGTAGTACGAAAACAGATCAACACTTTTTAGTAAACTCTTATTTTTTTGCTGGCAAACTTAATTCAATTCCATTCACTAAATACATTTAGTGTTAATTTAAACAACATGAGTTTAATGACTTGAAAGCACAAAAAGTTAATATTCTACTCAGAACCCATAATCATTTCGAATAAATGTTATTAAAGTTGAGTTTATGTGAAAAATTATAAACTGGAGAATTTAATAACACAAAACACAATAAAAAAAAAAAACAAACAAACAAAGCTAAACAAAAACTTAAAAGTAACCGGCAAAATATAATAAACAAATGGTATGATACAAAAAAATATAAATCTACATATATACAGAACTTTAAAAGAATGAGCACTGGAACGTTTTGTTTTAAGCAGCCTGGGCACAAAGCTAATTTAAATTTATTTGTATCAGCAGTTTTAAGGCTACACTAAAAAGAATAATTCTGTCAAGGGACTTACTCTCCATTTCAAAAATATTTAATATCGTTGTTCTATATTCAATTTAAGCTATCAGCAGCTATTGTAGAAAAGTGTAATAAAAAAATTAAAAAATCGAAAAAAAAAATTTGATTTGTATGAAAAAATTGTTTCAAAAAAATTGGGCAAAATTTTAAACCTTAAAGGCACTGGTTAATTTTGCCCGATTAAACTAAAAATTTAAGCATAGAGTTTTTAGAACAAAAGAACCACAATTTGGCTGGTGATCTACGAAATTTAAAGACAGTCATTATTCGTGCCGCCCTACATTCAAAATAATAATAAATTACAGAAAAACTCTGCTAATTTAAGAGAGTAAAAGATGCTTTTCCAGCTAGCAGCATTTCTTCGTAATTTTACTATAAAACTCTGTAAAATTATTTTGACAAAAAAGACTGTTAATTTACAGAGTTTATAGTAAAATATTGTTTAAATATTAAATATGAGCGCCATTTGCCAGAGAAAACTCTGTTATTTGACTTCGAAGCTCTGTAAAATGATTTGGACAAAAAAAACAGTTAATTTACAGAGGTTCCGGTAAAATATTAGTTAAATAAACCACTACTTAGCAAAGAAAAGCTCCGTAAATCTACATATATTTGTACAATGCATTCGATGCAAAAAAAATTTACAGAAAAAACTCTGTAAATTTACAGAGTTAAATGCATGTTATTTTGTAAACATTTTATAAGATTTCTGAAAAGATTTTATTTTTGGTAACGTTTTTTTGGTACTTTTTCATTAAAAAAAAAATAATACAGACAAAATTTTGATGGTTGGAAACAAAAAAAAAAAAAATACTCAAAACTGTATCTTTACAAAAAACTCTGTTTTTAACTATGAAATTAAGATTACATAGTAATAATTAGGGATGAGATTTTCATGCTCTAAAAAATCGAAAATATGCGCTTAAAATATGCGCTAAAAATTCGAAATATGCACTATTAGTGGCGTATACAGGGGGGCCGGGGGCACGGGCCGCCCCCGAAATGATTTCACAAATTTCAGGATTTGGTATCAAATAACAAGTACAATATTAAAAAACTTCTTAAAAAAAAAATCGAAAAAGATTAAGAATCTAATATTTTTTAAAGCCAAATCTTTTGAAACTGAAAATTTTTCTGTTAAAAAAATCTTAAAATCTGAAATTTTTTTCTTAGAATTTGAAACTTTTCAACTTAAGATTCTAATGAAAAAATATCTTAGAACCTGAAGTTTTATGTACACAAAAAATGGACCTAGTTGTGAGTAAAATGTAGTCAAATCTTAAAATCCGACTTTGTCTTTTAGAAAAATGTCTCAGAACGAGACTATTTCTTAAAAAAATGTCTCAGAATCTTACACTTTTCTAAAAAATAATGTCTCAGAATCTAAAACTTTCTATAAGAAAAATGTCTGAGAATTTAAGACTTTGTCTACAGGAATATTGTCTTAAAATATTGGCCTTTTTCTCAGAATCTAAGACTTTTTCTATAGGAAAAATGTCTCTGAATCTGAGGCTTTTTCTATATGAAAAATGTTTCAGAATCTGATAATTTACTATAGGCAAAATGTATCAGAATCTGAGACTTGTTCTATAGGAAAATGTCTAAGAATTTTAAGAAAAGTGTTTACGCATCTGAAACTTTTTCGATAGGAAAAATGTTTAATAAGGGAAGTATCTCAACCCTTATGAACCGATTTGCCTGAAACTTAAAATATATATAAATGAGACGATTTTAAGGTTGGGGTGTCTCGGCTTATCGGCCATATCAGTATTTAAAAATTTCGTTGTCCTTTATGAAACAATGAACACCTTCGGGAAAATTTCAATAACTCCCGAACTTACAGGAATGTCGTCTAGAGCAAAAATACGTGCCGACTTAAATTTAATAAAATATATTTCGTATTCATATGGATATCGCAGGTCTATGGCTTTACATAAATACCCTACAAAATTTACACATTTTCATGAAAAAAATATTTTACGAAGCCGAATTTTTACAAGGCTATGCAACCGTTGGATAGGCATTAAAAAAACCTTTCTTCTCATATAGTTTCTTAGAAAAAATCGCTAAAAAATCCAAAAAACGATTTTTTCGCCAATTTTTGACCCATTTTTTGAATTCCTAAATCCCCGATATGGCCGATAAGCTGAGACACCCCAACCTTAGAATTGATTCTTTTATATATATTTTAAGTTTCAGGTAAATCTGTTCATAAGGGTTGAGATACTTCCCTTGTAAGAATCTAAGAAATTTTCTGTAGAAATGTCTGAGAATCTGAGATATTTTCTATAGGAAAAATTTCGAAGAATCTGAAACTTTGTCTACAGGAAAAATGTCTCAGACCTTTAAACTTTTTCTATAGGAAAAATGTCTAAGAATCTGAGACTTTTTCAATAGGATAAATGTCTTAGAATTTTAGACCTTTTCTATAGGAAAATTTTCTCAGAATCCGGGAATTTTTCTTTAGGAAAAAGGTTTTAGAATCTAACACTTTTTTATACTGCTTTCTTTTTAAAAAGGTCTCAGAATCTGAATTATTTTTCTTATAAAAAAAGCGAAGATTTTCTCAGAATCTAAAACTTTTTGTGTAAAATGTTTCAGAATCTGAAAAAAGGTGGTAGACTAGAAATATCTCAGATTCTAGGAAAATGTCTTACAATCGGAGTCTTTCTTCTGGAAAAGTATTTTATGATATGTTTATAGAATCATTTTTCAAAATGACTTTTTCCCAAAAAACGTTTTCCATTGGAAATATGATTTAAAGTCTTTGATTTTTTCTATAACAAAAACTGTCTTAACTGGAAATTGTCATAAAATCTTAAACTTTTCTTTAAAAAAAAATCAGATTCTGAAAATCTTCTTGCAAAAATGTATCAGGATCTAATACAATTCACACTTTAAAAAAGGCTTAAGTCTCTAAAACAATTTTAAAATATAAAAAAAAAGTTTTAATTTTTTTCCCCCAACAGTTTTAAACCTCCACAAAAATGAAGAATCTGATTGTGTTACATTCAGTTCAAGGAGAGATCGAAAAAATCTGAAACATGTGCTGTTATGTAAATTTTTTGTAAAAAAAAAAAATTAAAAAAAATTTTGGGCCCCAACCGAAATAAAATCCTGGATACACCCATGTGCACTAAAAAACCTAAAAATATGCACAAAAAAATAAAATGTGTTCAACAAAATCTTGTTTTCATACGAATAACTTCTTAACCAGCAAAAAATAACGCCGGGTTTAAATAGTTTTATTTAAAACTTTATCTAAACACGTTTTTTTTAGAAATTAATACAATCGATAAAAAATTAAAAAGAAATAAAAATTATTTTTCTTATTTCCAAAATAAATTTTTAAAATTTAAAATAGTTTTTGAACAAATAAATTTCAATTTGTGTTTTTGCTATTTTATGACAAAATATTCAAAAATATGCACTTTAAAGTTGGAAATTTGCAAAAAAATATACAATTATAAAAAATACGTATTTTCAACAAAATATGCAAAAACAAATCGATGCCATTTTAACGCAAAATTCTTGATTCGGAAAGATAATTGGTTTATAGCGTTTTTAGACTATCGACAAAAAACATGCATTTGCATGGAAATCACATCCCTAGTAATAAGTATAAATACATATAAAACTTACAAGGGAAGTCTCCCTAGTGTCACCCGCGGATCTTTATGGAATTGGTTTTATTTTATAGAGCAGAAAAATAAAGGGACACGTATTTTTTTTTTTAGCGGCCCAAATTCATATTTAGAGGGTAAAAAGGAGGGGGGAAGACAAGGCCATTTTTAATTTTTTTTCGTTTATCTCATATATTATGCAAAGAAACCTAGTCATGTTACATACCAAATGAAAGGTCTTTGGAAAACCTATCTACGTGTGCTAAGAACGTGCCCAAACATAAACAACTTTTCGTCATATTGAATAAAATACTAAAATTTTAGGACATTTTTGTTAATAAGTCGAAAAATATAAACTTATTTGGCCCGTTGTTAGCACCATATAATAATATAATAATAATACCTTTAATCTGATACAAAGCATCCCTATATTAATTTTGTTTAAATAGGCGTTAATCGAAAAAAACTGAAAAAGGTCAATTTCCCCCATACAAATCGACTCCCCCTAAAAATGAGTTTGGGCCGCTAAAAAAAAAACGTTTCATGAAGATCGGAGGGTGACACCAGGGAGACTTCCCTTGTTAGTTTTTTGGTTACAAAAAAAAATGCAAAGTATTTTGTTAAATCTGTATTTTAGCAGTAAACTCTGTTAAATAAATATTACACAGCAAAACGTAATATAACAAATTAAATTTTATTTTTGTCACAACAAAAAAAAGTATTTTCATTTAATCTGTATTTTTACAGGAAACTCTGTCAAATATCGGTTGAATTGAGATTACAGTCATTTTACAGAGTAATTATTTTGGGTGTAGTATATATATTTCTTAAAACTTTATTCTGGAAAAAACATTTTGTAGACTTTGAAAACATTGATTTTTCCGAGTTTTTAGTAAAATTACAGATTAAAATCGGATTTTTTTTTATGTATATACAGTACTTAACTTAATACTTTATTTTTTTAGTTTTTTTAATTTAAAATACATTTTTTTCTTTACACTCGAAAAAAAAACTTGTAAAATTACAAGAAAAACTTGTAACTTTTTTTTGTTTGCTACCTCCTGTTTGACAAGAAGTCCTGGTTAGTTTACAAGCTTTTTACCAATAAAATTTTAAATTTAGAAATTTTTTGACACGATAAAATTTACAAGGAGGTTTAGTAATTTTACTAGATTTTTTGCTACCTCATATTTTACGAGAATTCCTAGTAATTTTACAAGCTTTTTACCAATAATTTGGTAATTTTACAAGCTTTTTACCAATAAAATTGCAAATTTACAGTTTTTTGGCGCAATTGAAATTACAAGGAATTCTCGTGAAATAACTAAATTTTTTTTGTAAAATTATCTTGAAAATTTGTAAAATTACAAAAAAAAAAATTGTAAAATTACAAAAAGAAATGTAAATTATCCAAATTTGTTTGTTAATAAATAAGGAAAATTGTCAAATATTGGTAAAATGGGATTACGAGACTTTTCCTAGTAATTTGACAAAGTTTTTTTTTTTGTGTGTAATCTGAATGCAGAAAAACAAGAAAAACCTCTCTCAAATTGGCAATACAAATGACTATCATTTAACAAAAAAAAATTAGAAGTACTATTTTAAGTATACTCTACAATTTTTATGTACTTTTAATGGATCTGAGTTATCGAATTGATCTTTGAATTTTTGCCCCTCAAAATTATTTCGAACTAAAAAATCAATTTTACAAACAATTCTTTGAAAATTCTGCCTACAGATGAAGTACTTTCACCATGAAATGAATCACATTGAAATAAAAGACTTACGGAAATACAGAGCAATTAATGGAACAAAAAATATTAAAACTAAAAACAGTTAAATATGACTCATGAAACTTTAAACAAAAATAATTATAACACATTTAACAAAACTACATAATTATAATAATATTAAAATAATTACAAAAACTATAAAAATACTTGTGAATTAATGGCTGTAAATGACATTTGAAAATTTGAAAATTTTTTTTATTTAAGTTTGTTTTTTTTTTCTTTTTTAAACACTTACAAATAGTTCATCACCCATTTTGTAATATTTGTTTTAATTACAACTAGTTTAAATTAACAAAATAAAAAAAAAATTAAATAATTTAATAAAACCAAAAATTCAATTAGTTTTGAAACTCACTTTAAAAAGAATTTAATTAAATTTAATTATTTTTTTTTTTAATCCACTTGATGTTACTTTGTCGGCTTTTAAATACAAACTAAATTTTCAATGTCAAACAAATAGTTCCTCAACCCAACGCTGCGATCTGTTTTTATATGGTCATAAAAAGAAAATAAGACGCATCACAAAGCAGCAGCAAACAGCAGAGGTAAACAACAACAAGTGGGCAATACCAATAATGCCAAGATTATATGAAATTAAAAACGGTTATTTCTAACAAGAAAAGCGTTGAATGCACCGATAAACCGATTCATGAAAATTTTCGATCATTATTTTATCTGTTAAATATAATTACTATACAAATTTTGATTAATTTTTATTAAAAAATAAAAATTCTTTATTCGACCTTTAAAATATTATAATTTGAGTACGGTTTATTCTAGCTCGAGATCATTATTTCCTTTACTAATTAAAACTATGATATTCTCATGACATTTATGATCGTCAAAAAACCACAAAAAAACAATTAAAACAGATTTACATATGATTAACTCTTAAGATAGTAATTGTTGAAAATGTTTTTATTTGCGAGTGTATTTGCATTTGCTAGAACAGCGGCTCCCAACCTTTTTGGATTGCGTACACTTAATTTCATACTATGGCAGCCGCGTATTTTTTATACCCTCCACTCTAGTGATAGAGGGTATATATAAGTTTGTCATTCCGTTTGTAACACCTCGAAATATTGGTCTAAGACCCCATAAAGTATATATATTCGTGATCCTCGTTCAATTCTAAGACGATCTAGCAATGTCCGTCCGTCCGTCCGTCTGTCTGTCTGTTGAAAACACGCTAACTTTTGAAAGACTTTACGGAGGCTCCTGAAGTTTGGCATATATGTTGGGCATTTACCAAGTCAGGTTGGTATTGCAATCCAGCAAAATCGGTCCAGTAGTTCAAAAGTTATGAGCAAAAGAGTGAATTTCGGCAAGGGTTTTTCACGATTTTACAAGATAAAAAACAAGATAACTTTCTAAAAGCAATTCTGAGGATGCTGACGCTTAGCATATATATTTGTCGTTCCCCTGGGCTGGTTCGTATTGAATTTCAGCCAAATCAGTTTAGTGGTTCAAAAGTTATTAGCAAAACCGTTAATTTCAGATTCGCCTCACCTTAAATTCACGTGTTGAAAACCCGTTAAACCATCCCAAGCAGAAATTGACGACGGTTCTAAAAAAAAAGCGTTCTGAAAGCACTGTAACAAAAAAAAAGCGTTCTCAAAACGCTATTTTCAAATGCTTTGCGAGCGTTTTTGAACAGTGTTCTGAAAGCACTATAACAAAAAAAAAGCAATCTCAAAGCGTTTTTTTGTAACTCTTTGCGAGCGTATTAGAAAAGCGTTTTAAGAGTTCTTTAGATTTTTTTTGGAAAAAAATTTCTAAGTTCCGAAACTATTTTTGAATAACATTTTTTTTTTTTTAAGTGAAAAAAATTATCAAAAATGTTTTTAGAATTTTTTTTTTTAAATTTTCTAAGTTTCGAAAATTTTTTTGAAAAATTTTCTAAGTTTTTTGGAGTACAAAAATTTTTTTTTCTTTCGGATTTCACTTTGTATCTAACAAATTATTATACCCGAACTAAAACCGAAATTCTTTACTTTGAGTTTTTAAAGCGCTTTGATGACTTTAAAAAAACGTTCTCAAAGCACTTTTTTACATCGCTTTTAAAACGCTTTAAACCTAGCGTAGATCGATGTTATCATTCGGATTATCTGAAGGCGCTTTGAAGTTGGTATACAGAATGCTCGTACAGCCGTTAACAACGCTTTCACAACGCTTTTGCGATTGTATTTTTCTGACTGGGATGTTTTTAAAACATTGGTAAGTCACAAAAATATTTTACAACGCATTTTTGTCACTCAAAAATATTTTTACACTAAAAGAAAAAAATTTACATTCAAAAAAAATTTACATTCAAAAAATTTTACACTCAAAAAAATTTTACACTCAAAAAAAAATTTAGTAAATTTATTTTTTTTTTTCAAAAATTAGTTAAAAAAAGTTTTTTTTACACAAAATAAAATATTTCTAATCAATGTTATTTTTTCACTTTAGAAATTTTACTGTAACTTAAAAAGAGCATTGTGGAGGGTATTCATAGATTCGGGCAAGTCGAATTTAACTTTTCTACTTGTTTAAAATACGTTTGTCAACGGATTTTTTAAAAACCTTCTATTTTCTTCGTATTAGATCAGGCTTGATCGGTAAAGAAAGAAATTATTTTTAACATTATAATGTTTTTAGGCTGGTATCTAATTTTAAAAAAGTTGCACGACGCCACCTCAGTTTGACTATATAAGCTAACTATTAACAAAAAAGAAAATAGAAATTACTGTTTTTATTTTCTTAAAACCAAAAATTTTAGTAACTTGGGTTTGCAACTTGGATAATAATTCACCTCGTATTTTTATACCCTCCAACTACAGTATGGGGGTATACTCACTTTGTCATTCCGTGTGTAACGCATCGAAATATCGGTCGGGGACCCCATAAAGTATATATGGGGCATTCCAAGCCAAATCACTCACTTTTAGACCCGACCCCTTTCGATTTATTTTATTTTTGGATATGTTTTAGTCCTTGTTAAATCCAACTTGGACACCAATTTTCAGCCTTTTATTCCAAGATGGTGTTGAGTAATCAATTTTTCAAAATGGCGATTTTCTCCAAAAAATTAAAAAATTTAAGTTTTTAATTAATTTTGACCATTAAAAAATATAGATATTTTAAAAAAAGTTGGACAACGTTTTGTTGGTATTTAAATGTAGTTTTAGAAAAAAAATATGAAAAAATTATTCGAAGTAATTATCACTTATTTTTTGACGTTTAAAAATTAAAAACGATTTTTGAAAAAGTCCGAAAGCTTCGATTTTTTTGTAAAAAACTACAAAAATTCTACTCTAAATTACGCAACTTTTAAGCCATAAGTCGAGATGTGATCACAATTCTTTCTATTTTTTTTTTAATTTTTAAAATTGCTCCTTTTATGTTTTGTCTATGATTTATTTTATATGGAGGTTAAAAAAAAAAAAAATTGGTAGATACTGACTCTAACTTACCCAAAATATATTCATTTTTAACGTCTCACAAAAATTTAGGACGATCGGACATGGGTAAGGCGTTTAGCATGGTCCTTGAAGTTTAAAAAACGGATTACAAGGAAAAATATGAATTTTTTTCTGTTTTCGCAATTTTTTTGGTATTTTAAGTTAAGTTTTAATTCAAGTGATTACAGAATTATGATATGGAGTAAAATGCCTTTCTAATAAGGTACTAAAAACTAAAATCGGTTGAAAATCAGCCAAGTTATTACAACTTCCCCAGGCATCTAGCGTGCGCCATACCACTTGATAAAAAATACGAGTCCCTTTTTTAAATTTATTGAAATTTTCTACTGTAATAACATTTTTTCATTATTCATGTTTTAGTGTAATATTTTTTTGGTTTTTCCAAATTTTAAAACAAAAAAAAATATTTTTTTTTTTAAATAGAGATTTCAAAAGGGTGTTGAAAATGCAGGCATTTTTAGCACTAATTTAAAAAATGTTAGCAAAACACGATATGAAAAATACTTGTCATCTAATTACATTTGAACTTGAAGAATAAAAAAATGTTATTACAGTAGCAAATTTCAATGAATTTCCAAAATCGTATTATATTGCTTAATCAAGTGTTCTGCCATATGTTAGATGCCTGGGGAAGTTGTAATAACTTGTCTGATTTTTAACCGATTTCAGTCTTTGGTACCTTAATAGAGAGGCATTTTACTCCGTATTATAATTCTGTACCCATTTGAATTAAAACTTAACTTAAAATCAGTGTTGCCACTTCTTGGATAATTATCCAAAAAATGGATAATTTAAAATTTTTTGGATACTCTTTGGATAATTACATTTTTGGATAATTTATGGATAATTTTATCATTTACAATTTAAAGTTTTACATGGACAAAATATATTAAAAAAAAAAAAAAAACAAAAACCTATTTACGAAATAAATTGCTTCAATTCTTTTTACAAAAGAAGACATTGAAAGAAATGGGGGTACAAATTTTGAGCCCACAAAAGAGTAACTCTGTGGAACAAATTCAGGTTAGCAAAAGTTAGGTCGATTCTGAGAGTGAGGGGTGAAAATAGAGGCTAAATTAGAAGACCCGTATCGCGGCGTTTGTTTATGTTAGTTCGATTTTTTTTTTTAATCGACCTTGGAACTTTGCAGTCAAATGCCGATCTTCAGCATATTGTTTTTATGGTTTTTTGGCTATAACTCGTCGACTGATTGATATTTTTTCAATCTGTAAAAGCCAAATTGTTGCTAGAGACCTGTCCAACAATTTGATTGAAAAAAAACCATATAAACAATATGCTGAAAATCGGCATTTGACTGCAAAGTTCAAAGGTCAATTAAAAAAAAATTCGAACTAATATAAACAAACGCCGCGATACGGGTCTTCTAATTTAGCCTCTATTTTCACTACTCTCAGAATCGACCTAACTTTTGCAAACCTGAATTTGTTCTACAGTGTAATACAATTGTTATAACATATTTTTTATTTTGAACAGTACAAAATGTATGATTTTTATTTAAAAATAATTTCATGTATCCTTTAAATTGAATTTAAAATAAAAAAAAAACACTTTCGTTAAAAAAAATCGTTTTTAATATTTTTTTGTATAATTTTTGGGATTTTGAATAATTTTGGACAAACTACTACTTATTTTATGTATTCTTTAAATTAAATTTAAAAAAAAAAACTTGTTTCGTTAAAAAATCGTTTTTGAAAATTTTTTTTTGGATAATTTGTAGGATTTTGGATAATTTCGGACAAACTACTGGATAATTTTTTAGTTGACCGGTGGCATCACTGCTTAAAATACCAAAAAAATTTAGAAATCAGAAAAAAATTCATATTTTTCCTTGTAATCCGTTTTCTAAACTTCAAGGCCCATGCGGAACACCTTATCCATGTCCGATCGTTCTTTATTTTTGTGAGGCGTATTTTTGCCTCGAAATGAATATATCTAAGGTAAGTGGGTCAGTATCTACCAATTTAATTTTTTTGGAGCACCATATAAAATAAATCAGAGTCAAAAAATAAAAGGTGCAATTTTCAAAATTTGAACAAAATAAAACGAATTGCGATCACATCTCGAATTATGGCTTAAAAGTTGCGTAATTAAGAGTAGAACTTTTAGACGTTTGTAAAAAAAAAATCGAAGGTTTCGGACTTTTTCAAAAAGTCGATTTTAATTTTTAAACGTTAAAAAATAAGTGATAATTACTTCGAATTATTTTTTTAAAATTTTTTTCTAAAACTACATTTAAATACCAACAAAACGTTGTCCAACTTTTTTTAAGATATCTATATTTTAACTGGTCAAAATTAATTGAATATTTTAATTTTTCCATTTTTTTTTTAAAAAATCGCCATTTTGAAAAATTGATTACTCAACACCATCTTGGAATAAAAGGCTGAAAATTGGTGTCCAAGTTGCATTTAATAAGTACAAAAACATATCTAAAAATAAAATAAATCGAAGGGGTCGGGTCTAAAAGTGAGTGATTTGGCCTGGAATGTCCCATATATTATTGATCAGTGATCGATTCTAAGACATTTTAGCGATGTCCGTCCGTCTGTAGTTAACACGATGCAGTCCAAAATAAAAGAGCTAGGAACCTCAAGTTGGGCACAAATATGTCTTATGTTCCTACACCGAAAAAATTTCCCAGTTATATAAGTAGTTACGAAAATTCCCAGTTAATTGGAAATAAATTTAAAATAACTGAGTTAATTATAAATAACTATGAGTTTCGTTAATTAAAACCGAAATTCTCAGTTACCCTGTACACAATAATTTTATTTAATTGTCAAAAAATTAAAAACACGCGTAGTTCGTTTGTTTAAAAATAAACAAAAGAAACGCAAATCTTAATATTGATCCATGGTAAGTTTTTAAATAAATATTTGAATGTTTCTTTTGCTCAAAACTAATAAAAATATATATTTTCAGGCCTAGAAGGAAGAAGTACATATCTATTTGAAAGAAGGCAACTCATACGAAGAAAAGGAAAACTGAAAGAAGATATGCTAGCTAAATTTACATATCCCAGCAAAACTTAGATTACCAAATAAGGTATAAAATAAGGTATAAGATCTCTTATTTTATACATTGCAGCATTGATGATTTTAACAGGGGATGAGACTCAAAGTAATGTATACGAGTAAGGTATATAATATAGCATACCAGAACGTAATATATAAGGTGTTACGAGTAGTGAAAAAGTAATTTTGTATTAAATTTACTCACGTGATTGTAAGTGAGTGTAAGTAGATAAAATATGCTCGTGAGTGAGTGTGTGTCATTAGAAAATTCCTGTCGTGGGCCCATCTCTAGTTTAAACTTATGCATTTTTTTATAAAATATTTATTTTTTTTGTTACTGTAATGCATTATGCATCCAATTATAAATAATGCATTATTTCAAATTTTGAAATAATACATAATGTAACCAAATATAAGTCATCCATGATTTAATGTTTAGAAATAATAAATATGAAATACATTTTTTCCAATAATCATGCATTACGTAACAAATTATTAGTAAAGCATTATTTTTCACTTTAAAATAATGCGTTGTGGAACAAATGTTTGGTAAGACATCCTAAAATAATGCTACAAATAAGGTATATACATTACCTAGTAATGTGTTATATAATCACTACCCATTACCAAAGTTTTGCTGGGATATTTTTAAAAAAATTAATTTAATGTAATTATAGCATCATTTTTTATATTGCATTAAATAATTAGTGCTAAATTTAACAAAGATCTTTTACTTCAAATAATTATAAAAAAAAAAAGTTTCCATTAGCAATTTTTACCAGTTATTTCCTACTATTTTTTAAAATAGTCTCACTTTTAACTATTAATTTGTTGCCAGTAACTGCCTGTTCAGTTAAATTTAAAATTCGATAGAAAGTTACTTATAAATAACTGAATCAAAATAACTGGGGCTCAGTTAGGAGTATTTTAACTGGGACTTAGTTGAAAAATTAGTAGCCAGTAACTGGGAAATTTTTTGGGTGTAGGCAGGTTAAGTTCGGAAATTGGCCAAATCGGACCAGGGGGAAAAAAGTTCCCCTTGAAGAACTAAACCAACCTCTAAAAAAATACACGTTTTTACATGTTTTTTTGTTAAATAAATGAAACATTTGGTATATTTATCGCGATCGTAAGGTGCTCTCAACGTGCCCCACTGACCCTATCAACTTCGCCCCCCCCCCAAAAAAAAAAAAGAAACGCCCCTGTCAATTTTTTTTTTTTTTACATTTTGGAGGGTATAAAAGATTCGGCACAGCCGAATTTAACACTCTCACTTGTTTTTTATCAATATTTTTTTATATATATTTTTTTTTTATCAATATTTTTTTTCATAAACTTTTTTATTTATCAATATTTTATTTTTCATCAATAATTTTATCACTATTTTTTTTCATCAATATTTTTTTATCAATTTTTTTTTATCAATATTTTTTTCATCAATATTTTTTTTTTTCATCAATATTTTTTTTCATTAATTTATTTTTTATCAATATTTTATTTCATCAATATTTTTTTTCATCAATATTTTTTTCTCCAATATTTTTTTTCATAAATTTGTTGGCTAAAGTGCACATTACGGAGCACGAATATTTTGGCAAAAAAAATATGCTACAATTCAAGGTAGATTTATACAAGGTAAGATCCAATAACCTCACTTTTCCTCCATAGTAAGTTTTTTGACAAATTTAAAAACAATAATATTTACGAAGTTTCAAAACGAAATAAAAATATTTTGTTCGGCATAAATGACTTGAGTTTACACTACACTTTTTATGCTTAAAGTACTTTATTTTTTTTTTTAATTTTTGTCGTCGAAAATAAAAAAATGAATTTCAATATTTTTTTATAATTTAGTTGTTTTCTAAAATTTCAAAGTCTTAAAAAGCGTTTAAATTGGTTAATGTGTGCACTAAACATTAAGTCGTTTTTGCCGAATAAAATGATTTTTAAGGAAAATTGTTTTCATTTACGTCACTAAAATATTACCTTATATAAATCTACCTTGCTACAATTAAAATTTAAGGTGGCTAGGCCCGGTAGAATCCTGTAGCAAAACATTTTTTTATAAATTTTTTTTTATCGACAAACACAGACGAACAGACTGATGGATATAACTAAAATGTCTTAGAAACCTTTACGGATCAATAATATATAAACATAATGGGGTCCTCGAACGATATTTCGATGCGTTTTGTATGGAATGACAAATTAATATCGCGTTATTTTTTCTAGAAAAATTTAGCTTTAGAAAGATTACCTATTTATACAGCAAAACATTATCATGATTCAATGGTTTGGGCAAGAGTACAAACTTCGCAGACATTTTTTTTCTTTCTAAAATTTTAATTTAAAACCAAAAACAATGAAATCAATCAAGTGGTATTGGAGATATTTTATTTTAAGTGAAATCACTTTTTCAAAACGATGAAAATTTTATAAGTTAGAAATATCTCGAAAACTGTTCTACTGTTTAAACTTTGGGTTGGATTTTAAAATTCAGCGTAAGATTTTCCATAAAAAATACTATAAATACGAAATGTCGTGGATCGCAATTTCTTGTTTTGTTAATTTGTAAACTTGTGTTATTATATTTTTGTGTAATTGTATCTGATTAGATCTTTAGGTCCGACATTTGTCCAAGCTTTCTAGCCATCATTTTTTTACCACGCGATACACAATAAAATCAGAATTACATCAATTAAACATGCGTACTGTAAATATGCACTCAAAAAATTATGTAGGTAAATTCCAGTGAATATTCACTTAAAACAAATGAAATTTTATTTAAAAACCATTCCACTGTTTTTTCATTTAAAATAAAAACACATTACAGTCAATTTTAAATGTTAATTTAATGACTAACCAAAACATTAAAAAAACTAGTGAATATTCAGTTATTTTGTATTGAAAAACAGTAAAACTATAGGAGAATTTTTTTACTGCCGAAATTGAATGTAACAGAAAATTCGTTTTTAAGACAGTAAATTATTTTTTTTAAACTACAGAAATAGTAAAAAAATTAAATCCTTTATAAAATAACGAATTTTTCTTTTAAAATAACTTTACTGATTACTTTTTAAAATAACCTACAAACAGTAAATGACATAATTTTCTTAGTGTGGTCTCATATATCTTTTCAATGTGCCTGTACTAGTTTAAGTAATATAAACATTCGGAAAATATAACCACTTGTAACACAGATATTGTATAAACGCAAAGACTATCATAAAAGCAGTTTAATTGACACCTTTGGGCAAATGTGGAGCACACCTACAATCAAGTAGCAGTGAGTTTGTTCTCGCTCTCTCTCTCATTTTTAAAATTCTGTATAAAGCCGCAAACCAGTTTTTTATTTACACATTGAATTTTTCCCACAATTGTCAGAATTATACCCAATACGCATTGCCGCATTATTTGTTGTGACGACATACTTATGTATTTTTTATAAGTTCTACTTTTATAAGTTCTACTTTTTGATTCGATTAAATAGCCTACTGGGCTGAAAAAAACCTATGTGTTTCAAACTAAATACACTAAAACTACTTGTTGAACTACAAAAAAAAAAAACTCGACTAAGCCGACAACTACTTTGTTCTGGACAAGTTCTTGTCAAGGCTATTTTATTTATTTTTTTTTTATTTTTTAATAAAAAATTTATCAGAATCAGTAAACCATTATATAGAAAATGCAATAAAATGGGAAATTTTTAAGTACTTATTTATGAGTAAAGTATTTAATAGTTTACAAGATCTTTTATTATGATTTTTACACTTAAGTAATACAATTATGTCATTATTTGATTTAATATTTTATATCTACGCCCACAAAAGGGGTTGAGCAGAAAAACCGTCACTTTCTTCTCCCTCTGGGTCCAAGCGAAGGATTTTGAACTTCTTCTAAAATTAAATTGTTTCATTTGTTTAACAAAAAAAAACATAAAAACGTGTTAAAAAATATTAATTTTCAGAGGGAAAACTGGACTATTTTATTTTAAGTGTAGAACAATTGTTATTCATAAAAAAGCTGTAATTTGTTGGACGTTTACGTTTGTAATTCAAGAAAGATTAACTGCAATTCGTAAAAGATCAGTTGTTGTTCAAAAAATCAGTTGTAATTCGAAATTTAAAAAAATATCAATTGAGGGGCTCAAAGCACAAGGGGTTCAAGTGACTTTTTTAAAAAAATTGAGTTAACATATGGAATTAGTAGGTGAAGTTCACAGAAGTTCAGAGCACAAGAGGTGAATGTGAAATTCTTATCCGTTAGCGAGATATGGCGACCATTTCTAGCTCTTGTTACTAAAATACCTGTTTTGCTTGGAGCACAAGGGGTATATGAGCACTTAAACCCCTTGTGCTCCAAGCAATTATTAAAATTTAGTTTTTCACTTGGACAAGTGGTTGAATTCCGAGAAGTTCTTGTAGTAATAGTAATCAAATTTTGCAAGAGCATCTTCAGTCTGTAACCAGCGGTTAAAGTGTGAAAAATGGCGATTTCCGACCAAAATTCATGTCCGAATTTTTTGACCAAATTTGGCTCAAAAATTAGGAATTTTTGCGTACATAATAGGAAAAATAAAAAAAAATCCCAAAAAAAAATATTGGTCCACAGATGCTGATTTTTAACATAAATATTATTTTTTTTATCCAAATTGGTCCCAAAAGTTGGAAAATGTAAAGCAAGTTATCTAAAAAATATTAAAAAAATATAAAAAACACGATTTTCGTTCAAAAATGCTGATCAAAGATTTTGATACACAGATGCTAATCAGCTTTTTTGGACCAAAATCGTGGGTTTATTTTTAAAATTTTTCACATAAAATACTCAACATTTTTCGACTTTTAAGACAAATTTGGTTAAAAATATTTTTTATGTTTATAAATCAGCATCTGTGGACCAAAATCGCAATTTTGAAATTTTTTAAATATTTTTCCCATAAAACGCGCAAAAGTTCCTTATTTTTGACCCAGATTTGGTTAAATATTTCAGATATAAATTTTGGTCCAAAAACGTAATTTTTTAAACTTTGACCGCTGGTTGCAGACTAAAAATGACCTTGCAAAAAATTTTCATAAATTTTCCCACAATTAGCTGCTCCATGTCCATCGTTCGGCAGGTATCACGGCACGAAATTCGAAAGTTTAGATTTCAAGGGACGCCCTAATGAAGATGAAGATGAGCCCGATGATGTCATGGAATCTGATTATGACGACTAAAAAATTAAACAAAGAACCATTAAAGACTTTTGTAATAAAATGTGGTTTTCCTTTTACAAATAACTAACATTCTTTTCATAATTTAGAAATTTATAAAAAAAGTTAGAGCACAAGGGGTATAAGTGCCACTTACATACTTCAGAGGCAATTTTTTGGTGCTTGTATTTGTGAAATATGGTATCTTTTTAACTTGTTAGATTAAAATATATCTCAGGATCTCTATTAACTAAAAAATAATATTCTAAACATTTTTTACTGCAATTTAACTATAACCTCTTTTTTCCCATTATTAAATTTAAGGCACTTAAACCCCTTGTGCTCCAAGCAATTATTAAAATTTAACTTTTAAGACCAATTTGGTTAAAAATAATTTTTATGTTTGAAAATCAGCATCTGTGGACCAAAAGTGGAATTTTTAAAAAAAATTTCCCATAAAGTACTCAAAAATTCCTAATTTTTGAGCCAGATTTGGTTAAATAATTTTCGGCAGGTATTATGATACGAAATTCGAAAGTTTACATTTGACAGGATGCCCTAATGAAGATGAAGATGAGCCCAATGATGTCATGGAATCTGATTATGACGACTAAAAAATTAAACAAAGAACCATTACACATTTTCTTAATAAAATGTGGTTTTCCTTTTACGAATTTACAAATTTATAAAAAAAAGTTAGAGCACAAGGGGTATAAGTGCCACTTACTTACTTCAGATGCAATTTTTGGGTGCAAAAGGGTGTAAAACACGGTATTTTTTTAACTTGTTAGATTAAAATATATCTCAGGAGCTCTATTACCTTAAAAATAATATACTTGATACCACCTAACATTTTTTATTGCAATTTTACTTTAACCCCTTTTTTCTCATTATTAAAAATAAGGCACTTGAACCCCTTGTGCTCTAAATAGAAATTTATAAAAAAAGTTAGAGCACAAGGGGTATAAGTGCGACTTACTTACTTCAGATGCAATTTTTGGGTGCAAAAGGGTGTAAAAGACGGTATTTTTTTAACTTGTTAGATTAAAATATATCTCAGGATCTCTATTAACTAAAAAATAATATTATAGATAGCATCTAACATTTTTTATTGCAATTTAACTTTAACCACTTTTTTCTCATTATCAAATATAAGGCACTTGAACCCCTTGTGCTCTAACCCCCTCAATTATAATTCGAAAAAATATAATTTAAATTCGAAGATTCAACTTAGAAGTCGGAAAACTTCAAATTTGATTCCTTTTCTGTTTTTCACACCAAAATTAAATGTGGCATATTTTGCTTCAGCGAATTAAAATTTCACATAAAAACTCGTTTTTGGAATTTTCTTAAAACTACTTTTTGGGATTTACCAAAAATAGTATATTTTTTATGGAAGTCGACAAAGTGTTGAAATTATTAAAGTTGGTCTTTGAGAAATTGGCAGAAGAAAAGACTATTGAAAAAATTTCCAAAGTCAGAAATATGACATTTTATAAATTCCATGTTGCTCAAGCTATTGTAATCTGTATTGTATTTGCCTTCTGAAATGACATATATTTTATTTTAAGTGTAGCAAATGAAAATTTCTCAAAATCTTGTATGTTGGGAAATAATAATGTTTTATTAATTGTAAACGCCTTTTTATTATAATTACACTATAAGTATGGATATTCGAATACTTCTAGTTATGCCGGTAATCCCCGTGCTGACTTTTACACTACATGATCACAACATTTATCTTATAACTGTTAAGGGCTCTTAGTGGCACTACTCTTCATACGTTTTTGTTTGATATTAAAAATCTGGATAACATTCATGCAAAAACTTGGTTATTAGTAGAGATGGGCACATGAACAGTTTAGAGCGAGATTCACGCGTAAATGTTACTGAATTAAATTTTACTTACATGATTGATTACACTGTGCAACAAGAAAAATTAGCCTCAATGGCATCAACGCCATTTTAAATTAGACCATCAAATGGACAAAATCAACAAAGGGTTTTGCAAAGTCAGTTCGGATTTCATTTTTATTGCCCACTGAAGCTTTTATTTTTTTATTTAATGCGTTTGGAAAACGTCAATAATACTATAATAAAAACTCATCTGAGCTTCAAAATATGATTTGATGTCTTCAGTGAAATTGTATGGCGGTTCTTTTCTTATAATATTTTAACCCTATAACTGCAATTTTAAGGGGTCATTTTAGTCCTTTTTGAAAAGATAAGCTCAAAAGTCAAATAAAACGTCCATTCAGAGGGTTAAAATGTTCTACAAATATTTCCCTCATAAAATTTCACTAAGGGTTTTCAAATGTTCAAAGTTTGTGCCACATGCGCAAAATGCTTAAAAAGGGTTAAGTATAAATAATTAATGTTTATTATTTTTTTTTACCAAAGCAGTGTTAAAATATATCGACAAAAAAACAGTGCAAATGTACTTCTGAGCTAAAAATTATGTTCTGATATGTTTTATAAAATTTTAAGATGATTATTTTCTTTGAAATTAACACTCTAGACTGTTAGAGGGTTAAAATGTTCTGCAAATATTTTCTGCGTCAAATTTTACTTGGGATCGTCAAAGCCAAAAAATACATATGGACTATGTAAAATGCTAAAAAAAAGGTAAAGTTGTTAAATTTGCACATACAATTTTTGCACATACTTTTTTTAGCATTTTACATAGTCAAAATATCTTTTTTGGCTTTGACGACCCCTAGTAAAATTTGATGCAGAAAATATCTGTAGAACATGTTAACCCTCTAACTGCGATTTTTTAAAGACTTTTTTGTATTTATTTTAAAAAAGGACAAAAATGACCCTTTAAAACGGGAGCTAGAGTGTTCATTTGGTCAAAGAAAAGAATCATCATAAAATTTTATAAAACACGTCAGAAAATAATTTTTAGCTCAGAAGTATATTTGCACAGTTTTTTGTCGATGTTTTTTAACACTGCTTTAGTAAAAAAATTACAATCATCATAAAATTTTATAAAACACGTCAGAAAATAATTTTTAGCTCAGAAGTATATTTGCACAGTTTTTTGTCGATGTTTTTTAACACTGCTTTAGTAAAAAAATTACAAACATTGATTGTGTATACTTGACCCTTTTTAAGCATTTTGTGCATGTGGCACAAACTTTGAACACTTGACAACCCCTAGTGAATTTTTATGAGGAAAATATTTGTAGAACATTTTAACCTAAATGGACATTTTATTAGACTTCTGCGTTAAGCTTTTGAAAAGGACTAAAATGTCCCCTTAAAATGGAAGTTACAGGATTAAAATGTTCTAAGAAAAGAACCGCCATACAATTTAACTGAAGACATCAGATCACATTTTGAAGCTCAGAAGAGTTTTTATTATTGTATTTTTAACGTTTTCCAAACGCCTTTGATAAAATAATGAAAACTTCAGTGGGATATAAAAAATAAATCCGAGCTGACTTAGGAAAACCCTTTGGTGAATTTGTCCATTTGATAGTCTACTTTCATATGGCGTTGAAGGCATTGAGGCTCAAAGCGATGACCCAAAATTTGTTGCACAGTGTTATTTCCTTTCGTACGAAAAAAAGCAACAAACTAACTTTAAAATTTGGCTAAACTTAAGATTTTGTACCAAAAAAAGCAAAAAAAAAAATTGTAAAATTTCGCTGAACTTCAAATTTTGGGTTAAATTTTTTTACGATTTTTTAAATTTTAGTTTTTGATTTTTTTTGTATAAGTAAGAGTTTCGAGAGTGTAAGTCAAGTGAAGCTTGTGTGAGAGCACGTGAGTGTGAGTTGTATTAAATTTACTCAAGTGATTGTGAGTGAGTGTGAGAAGAAAAAATATGCTCGTGAGTGAGTGTGCGTGATTCAAAAATTCCTTTCGTGAGCGTAAGAGAGTTTGAGTCAAAAATCACTCACGCGCCCACCTTTACATATTAGTACTCCTTCCCACCTCTACTTATTAGTACTCCTTCCCATTTGCATTACCTATCCAATAACATAGCCATGTTAAGGTAATGAACATTGAAATTGAGTTTTAACTACTCAGCAAATCTTTCCATTACTAGTAATGGGTTTTGTAATCAGAAAATATATTGGAAGATAAACCATTATTTTAACAAGGACGTTAGACAAAAATAGTCAGTTACAAGTACGGGATAAAAAGAAAATAAAGAAATGAAAGGAGAGGAGAGGAGAGGGGGAAAAGGGTAATAAAAGCGAAAAAGAAAAAAAAAAATAATCAATTAGAAAAATTACTCAGAATCTTAGATTTTTTTATAGAAATAAACTCATGGAATATTAAATTTTTTTACAGGAAAAATCTGCGAATTTTTCGTTTGGAAAAAGTAAGGAATAAACATTTTTTATAAGATTTTTTTATAGAAAAATCTGAGAATTTTTCTATAGAAAATTTTAGAAATGGGAAGAGAAAAAGAAAATATAATAGAAAAGGAAAAGATAATAATATCAGTCTAATTTTAAAAAAGTTGTAGGACGCCACCTCAGTTTGACTATATAAGCTAACAATTAATGAAAAAGAAAACAAGAATTACCATTTTCATTTTCTTAAAACCAAAAATTTTAATAACTTCGGTTTGTAACTTGGATAATAATTCAACTCGTGGTGAATAAACCCGTTTTTCACCAGCTGGTGAATAAAAAGTAACATAATTATTTTTCAAAAAAAATTTTTTTTTTTCATCAAATTTTATTTTTTTTTTCATCAACTTTTTTTCCATAAATTTTTTTTTTTCCATAAATTTTTTTTTTCATCAGTTTTGTTTTCCATCAAACTTTTTTTTTCATCAACTTTTTTTTTCATAAATTTTTTTTTTCATCAAACTTTTTTTTTATCAATTTTTTTTTATCAATTTTTTTTTATCAAATTTTTTTCCATCAATTTTTTTTCATCAGTTTTTTTTTCATAAATTTTTTTCATCAAATTTTATTTTTCATCAATTTTTTTTTTTGCATCAATATTTTTTTCTATCAAGTTTTTTTTTCCATCAAATTTTTTTTGTTCATCAATTTTTTTTTTTCATCAAATTTTTTTTTTAATAAATTTTTTTTTTTTTCATCAAATTTTTTTTTTCATCAAACTTTTTTTTATCAATTTTTTTTTTCATCAATTTTTTTCATCAATTTTTTTTTTTTCATCAATTTTTTTTTTCAGTAATTTTTTTTATCAAATGTTTTTTTCATCAAAATTTTTTTTCATAAATTTTTGTTTATCATATTTTTTTTTTCATCAATTTTTTTCATCAAATTTTTTTTTCAAATTTTTTATTATCAATTTTATTCTCACCAAAAAATTTTTTTTCATCAATTTTTTTACATCAAAAAAATTTTTTTTTCATCAAAAACTTTTTTCATCAAAATTTTTTTTCAGTAAAAATTTTGGGTTCATTATATTTTTTTTAACATAGTTTTGTTTTTCGTGAAAAAAAAAATCATTTTTTTTTTACCAAAACTACTTTTTCACCAAGTCTAAGCTTTTCGCATAAAAATTTTCCATTTGTTTATCAAATGTACATCATAAAACAAGTGAGAATGTTATATTCTTTGGTGCCGAATCTTTTATACTCCCTAAAATGTAAAATCATTTTTTTGCACTTATTTTTGCACTCACTTCCGAAATGTACAGCTCTTTTGGTTTTTTAATGCGGTCCTCGACTGATATTTCAATTCGTTTTGCATGGAATAGTAAAGTAATATAACATTATTTTTTCTAAAAAAACTTTGCTTTGGCAAGTACACCCAAATCTTCCGCAAAACATTATCATGATTTAATGTTTTGGGCAAGAGTACAAAATTCGCAGGCATTTTTTATACATGGTTTTGAATTGAGAAAAGTGTAAAAGAAAAATTTATTTTTTCTAAAAATTAAAGACATCCTGGTTCGCTTTTACTAGTTTCATATAATCCAGTTATTATAATCTTCAGTAAAACTTTTAATGTCAAATTTATTCAGTTAATAGTCAATTGAACTCTATATGTGTAAATTATCAACAGATCGCAGCCGCAAAGGATTGAACCCATGATCTGTAATGTTTTTGCTATTATCTGCCTCTTAGATACGATCACTCTAGACCGATACGCTAAATTGGATGTTAAGCAAGTATCAACCAAATCATGATTTTTTCAATTCTTGGTTGGTTGTTGTTTTTTTAAGAGTCACAAAATTTTCCCAAAAAAAAAATTTCGGAACCTTAAAATTTTTCTATAAGGAAAAAGTCTCGAAATCTTTGAATTTTTCTATAGAAAAATACCTGCGAATTTTGTACTCTTGCCCAAAACATTAAATCATGATAATGTTTTGCGGAAGATTTGGGTGTACTTGCCAAAGCAAAGTTTTTTAGAAAAAATAATGTTATATTACTTTGCTATCCATGCAAAACGAATTGAAACATCAGTCGAGGACCCCATTAAAAACCAAAAGAGCTGTACATTTCGTAAGTGAGTGCAAAAATAAGCGCAAAAAAGTGTTTTTACATTTTTAAGAGCATAAAAGATTCGGCACCAAAGAATATACCACTGTCACTTGTTTTATGTACATTTGATAAACAAATGGAACATTTTTACAAACCCAAGTTATTCAAATTTTTGGTTTTAAGAAAATTATTAAATTATAATTGTTAGCTAGTCAAACATAGGTGGCGTCCAGCAACTTTTTTAAAATTAGACACCAGCATTAAAACATTATCATGTTAAAAAAAAATTGAACGATTAATTCTGGTAGAGGATACAAAAAAATATGCATGTGTCGCCGTTTTGAAAGATCACCGCGGAATTTTACTCTTGATGGTCAACCTTGAATTTGACTGTTTTTTTGGTGTTTGTGCTAATTTTTGGGCTTGTTGTGTTCAGACTAGGGCTGCCAATCCCGAAATCCCTAATCCCGAAAACCCAGGATTTTTGTCATATAATGAATCCCGAATCCCGGGATTTTTAGCTCAAATCCCGAGATTTTTGAAATATTAAAAATGTAAGAGAATTTATTTTTAAAAATACAACATTGATCAAGTATTGTTACGTTTACATAAACAAATTAAAACTAAATTTTTTTTTTATTTTCAACGTAGCTGGCCACGAATTTGGCTGAGCTGAGAGTGCTACCCAGGCTTGCATAATAATAGTGCTTCGCACTAGAGATGGGCACTGGTCACGTGATTTGCGTGATACACGTTTTTTTTTAATTTTTTGTAAAAAATTTTTTTTGGTGTTTTTTTTTGTAAGAAAATTTTATTGTGTGATTCGATTTTGCGTGACTTACGTGTGAGCGTGATTCAATCTTGCGTGAGTCACGCGTGAGCGTGAGTAAGTTTTTTATTACTCACGTGAATAGTGAGTGAGCGTAAGTAAACACAAAAATTGCGTGATGCGATTATTTTTTGCGTGAGCG
>CAWUER010000367.1:0-2500 GCA_963921195.1 Pegoplata infirma | reverse complement strand
CAGGGGCGTTGTTTTAAGGGGTGGGGGCAAGATAGGGGTAGGGGTCGGTCAGCTGGGGTGACTTCCTTGGCCCTCACGGTACATGTTCACAAGTTAATTTTTGTCTGCATTGTGCACTTAAGTATTTTAAATTTATAATTATTTAAATTATTTTTTTCTCCACGCCCATAAAAGAGGGGCGGGGCAAAAAAGCGATATTTTTTAATCCCCTGGGTCCAAGCACAAAACTATATACTTCTACGGACATAAAAATTAATCATTTGGTTCACAAAAATACAAAAAAACGTCAACAAATTAGCATTTTTAAGAGGTTCGTTTAGTTCTTCAAGGGGGAACTTTTTTCCCCCTGGTCTGCTTTGGCCCATTTAACCTGACTAGGACCATAAGACATATTTATGCCAAACTTGAGGTGTCTAGCTCTTTTATTTTGGACTTCATAGTGTTGACGCGTTACACACGGAATGACAAAGTGAGTATACCCCCATGCTGTAGTTGGAGGGTATAAAAAATTAAATTAAAAAAAAAATTAAATTTTTTTCTTATAAAATTTTGTCTATTTGAATCCAGCTAAAATACTTTTTTTTTTGTCCTGATCTTATTAAACAAACCCATTTTTCGGATGAAATTGTTTCCCACTTTTTAAAATATAAAAAATTTAAGTTTGAAGAAAAGCAAACCCCAATTATTGATGCAATTTATAATATTAAATTGTAACGAATCAAAAAACAAAAGAGACTTGGATTGGATAACCGTTATTAATATCGAGTATCGATAGAATATCATGTGGCACAGAGTTGCATTTTTTGTTTTCTCGCTACTGTATATATACAAAATTTTACTCGGAAGGAACATATTCACAATCCCTATTAATATTATAAATCCGATTGTTGGTTTGTCTGTCTGTCTGTCTGTCTGTCTTTCTGTCTGTCTGTCTGTCTGTCTGTCTCTGTCTGTCTGTCTGTCTGTCTGTCTGTCTGTCTGTCTGTCTGTCTGTCTGTCTGTCTGTCTGTCTGTCTGTCTGTCTGTCTGTCTGTCTGATGTCTGTCTGTCTGTCTGTCTGTCTGTCTGTCTGTCTGTCTGTCTGTCTGTCTGTCTGTCTGTCTGTCTGTCTGTCTGTCTGTCTGTCTGTCTGTCTGTCTGTCTGTCTGTCTGTCTGTCTGTCTGTCTGTCTGTCTGTCTGTCTGTCTGTCTGTCTGTCTGTCTGTCTGTCTGTCTGTCTGTCTGTCTGTCTGTCTGTCTGTCTGTCTGTCTGTCTGTCTGTCTGTCTGTCTGTCTGTCTGTCTGTCTGTCTGTCTGTCTGTCTGTCTGTCTGTCTGTCTGTCTGTCTGTCTGTCTGTCTGTCTGTCTGTCTGTCTGTCTGTCTGTCTGTCTGTCTGTCTGTCTGTCTGTCTGTCTGTCTGTCTGTCTGTCTGTCTTCTTCTGTCTGTCTTCTGTCTGTCTGTCTGTCTGTCTGTCTGTCTGTCTGTCTGTCTGTCTGTCTGTCTGTCTGTCTGTCTGTCTGTCTGTCTGTCTGTCTGTCTGTCTGTCTGTCTGTCTGTCTGTCTGTCTGTCTGTCTGTCTGTCTGTCTGTCTGTCTGTCTGTCTGTCTGTCTGTCTGTCTGTCTGTCTGTCTGTCTGTCTGTCTGTCTGTCTGTCTGTCTGTCTGTCTGTCTGTCTGTCTGTCTGTCTGTCTGTCTGTCTGTCTGTCTGTCTGTCTGTCTGTCTGTCTGTCTGTCTGTCTGTCTGTCTGTCTGTCTGTCTGTCTGTCTGTCTGTCTGTCTGTCTGTCTGTCTGTCTGTCTGTCTGTCTGTCTGTCTGTCTGTCTGTCTGTCTGTCTGTCTGTCTGTCTGTCTGTCTGTCTGTCTGTCTGTCTGTCTGTCTGTCTGTCTGTCTGTCTGTCTGTCTGTCTGTCTGTCTGTCTGTCTGTCTGTCTGTCTGTCTGTCTGTCTGTCTGTCTGTCTGTCTGTCTGTCTGTCTGTCTGTCTGTCTGTCTGTCTGTCTGTCTGTCTGTCTGTCTGTCTGTCTGTCTGTCTGTCTGTCTGTCTGTCTGTCTGTCTGTCTGTCTGTCTGTCTGTCTGTCTGTCTGTCTGTCTGTCTGTCTGTCTGTCTGTCTGTCTGTCTGTCTGTCTGTCTGTCTGTCTGTCTGTCTGTCTGTCTGTCTGTCTGTCTGTCTGTCTGTCTGTCTGTCTGTCTGTCTGTCTGTCTGTCTGTCTGTCTGTCTGTCTGTCTGTCTGTCTGTCTGTCTGTCTGTCTGTCTGTCTGTCTGTCTGTCTGTCTGTCTGTCTGTCTGTCTGTCTGTCTGTCTGTCTGTCTGTCTGTCTGTCTGTCTGTCTGTCTGTCTGTCTGTCTGTCTGTCTGTCTGTCTGTCTGTCTGTCTGTCTGTCTGTCTGTCTGTCTGTCTGTCTGTCTGTCTGTCTGTCTGTCTGTCTGTCTGTCTGTCTGTCTGTCTGTCTGTCTGTCTGTCTGTCTGTCTGTCTGTCTGTCTGTCTGTCTGTCTGTCTGTCTGTCTGTCTGTCTGTCT